>JAOTQJ010183927.1:0-18788 GCA_025642045.1 Solanum sejunctum | reverse complement strand
GGACATTAGGAAGTTTTGCCCTTTTTTTATCTGAATTCGTCCGATAGAGTTAACTCTATGGAAATCTCATTTTAACTCTTGCGTTATATGGTTATAGAAAATGTTGCTGAAGAGAATAGTTGAACAAAGAGATGTCGCAGCCCTAGCTACTAAAAACGCCCGACCTACGACCCCAGATTAGACAGAGACTCCATGCTTCGACTAATGAGGTCCCACAAGCACTCCCTTCTTAGCCCCAGCCAACTCCCACTACCGAGGCAGAGTTTAGGTGATCCATCACCATGCTGACTCAATAGGTGGCCTCCCAGGGTAATAACCAAGGTCCACAAGCTAAAATTTCTAGCTCACAGGATCCCTCAGCTACCACCAGACTTAGAGACTTCTCGAGGATAAACCCGTCAGTGTATGTGAGATCGAAAGTAGAAGAGGACCCACAGAAATTCATTGATGAGATGTATAACATTAAAAAGCAACACAAACACATGAGATCGAGGGTTTTGAGCTTGCCTCCTACCAGCTGAAGGATGTTGCTAATGTGTAGTGCAATCAGTGAGAGGAGAGGAGAGATGAGAATATGGAACTTACAGTATGGGAGGAATTTGAGACCGCCTTTCTTGACCACTTCTTTCCTCAGGAGTTGAGGGAGGCGACGATGGATTTGTTGAATCTAAAGTAGGTAGGGATGACTATGAAAGAGTATATCCTTAAGTTTATTAAGCTATCAAGGTACGGTCCATCGATAGTGCAAGACATGAGGGCGAGGATGAGAAAGTTGTGTATGGTCAAGATAGAAATATACAGAAAGAATGTAAGGTACCTTTGCTGATTTCGGGCATAGACATCTCCAGTATTATGGTGTATGCCCAACAGATAGAGGAGGACAAAAAGAAAGATAGATAAGAGCAGATGAAAAGAAAGGCAAAGTCAGCAGGACATCAGACTAGCCCGCAGAGACAGATAGAGGATGACAACTCCTATTTTCGAAGGAGATCATTCCATTGTGCACCATCTATAGCAAGTGCATCCATGCATCCAAACAGATATGATAAGAAATCTCATGGTTATTAGAATTTTAGGGCTCCGGGTGCTCAGTCTCAGGGCAATGTGACCCATGGTCAAGGCATGATGCGCAAGCCACCATATGGAATGTGCAGTAAGCTTCATCTGGGGGAGAGTCGTATGGGAAAAGACATTTGCTATTCATGTGGACAAGTTGGTCACTTCAATTACAAATGCCCAAAGAGAAAACGAGGTAAGGGTAGCAGCAGACCACAGACATCCACATCCCCTCCAACGAGCAATCAGCAGTGGGGTGCTACTATTGGTACAAGAGGCGAAACGAACCGCCTTTATGCTATAGGTACTCGACAAGATCAGGAGGCTACACCAAATGTTGTCATGGGTATGCTTCGAGTCTTCAACTTTGATTGTTATACATTGCTTGATCCAGGTGCCACTTTGTCTTTTGTGACCCCTTGTGTGACTAGTAAGATTGGGATTCTTTCAGAGCATTTGCTTGAACCTTTTGTTGTTTCTACTCCTACTGGTGAGTCTATCTAAACTAAAAGAGTTTATAGGGATTGTGTAGTATCTATATATCATAGATACACCATAGTTGACTTGGTAGAGTTTGATATGGTTGATTTTGATGTAATATGGGCATGGATTGGCTTTACGCCTGTTATGCTTTTGTCGACTGTAGAACCCGGATTATTAGGTTTCAATTTCCTAATGAGCCTATCCTAGAGTGGAAAGGGAGTTCTGTTTCCTCTAAGGAAAAATTTATCTCTTATCTTAGAGCCAGAAAGTTAATCTCCAAGGGTTGTAGTTACCACCTCGTCTGAGTTAAGTTTGATGATGTTGAATCTCCTACTCTTGAGTCAGGACCGATTATGAATGAGTTTCTTGAGATATTTCTGATTATCTACCTGAAGTCCCTCTTGATAGGGAGATTGACTTTGGGACTGATGTCCTTCCCGAGACCAAACCCATTTCAATTCCGCCTTATAAAATGGCCCCTGCAGAGTTTAAAGAATTAAAAAAACAATTGAAAGACTTGTTAAAGAAAGGTTTCATAAGGCCTGGTGTCTCACCTTGGGGTGATCCAGTCCTATTCATGTATAATAAAGATGGGTCTCTCAGAATTTGTATAGACTACCAGCAACTGAATAAGGTTGCGATAATGAATAAGTATCCTCTCCCTAGGATAGATAATCTTTTTGACTAGCTTCACGGTGCTACTTGTTTCTCCAAGATAGACCTCAGATCGGATTATCATTTGTTGAAGGTTAGGGAAAGGGATATCCCAAAGACAACCTTAAGGACACAGTATGGCCGTTTTGAGTTCTTGGTCATGTCCTTCGGGTTGACAAATGCACCTGCGACTTTCATGGACTTGATGAACAAGGTATTTAGACTATATCTTGATATATTTGTGATAGTGATTATTGATGAAATTCTAGTACATTCGACGGATGGGGAGAAGCATGCTAATCACCTTAGTGTGGTTCCGCAAACGCTCAAAGACCATGAGTTCTATGCGAAATTCTCAAAGGGTGAGTTTTGGCTCAAGTCTGTGGAGAGATGCTATTTGGTTAGATACGCATAAAATTAAAGTAGTTAAGAATTGTCCAAGACCAGCTTCTCTAATAGAAATGAGAAGCTTCTTGGGTTTAGCAAGTTACTATCGCAGATTTGTTGAAGGCTTCTTGTCAGCACCATTGTCTAAGCTAACTCAGAAGAAGGCAAAGTTTCAGTGGTCTGAGTCATGTGAAAGTGCCAACCCCAACAAATCTGAGTCAACTTAGTCAATGGTGTGGATAAGGAAGAAAGCCCCTCAAGAATTCTACGGTAATAGCCTGCCAAACCCAACAAACCTCTTATGCCAGTTGGAGAGGTCGGTCTAGCCCAGTTTTTAACCATTTCAATTTGTTGAGCATCCACTTGAATACCATCATCCGAGATAATATAGCCTAGGAAAGCCACTGACTTGAGCCAGAATTCACATTTTAAGAATTTGGCATACAACTCATAGTCCTTAAGTGTTTAGAGGACAACGCTGAGGTGGTTTGCATGCGCCTCTTCATCTCTTGAATATACAAAAATATCGTCTATGAAAACAATAACAAACATATCAAGATATTGTCTGAACACCCTATTCATCAAACCATGAAGGCTACAGGTGCATTCGTCAACCTTTGGAATGTTACATTCCCTCACTTTCAACTGATTGTAGCCAAATCTGAGGTCTATCTTTGAGAAACAAGAGGCACCCTGATATTGGTCAAACAAATCATCTATCCTTGGGGAAGGATATTTATTCTTGATAGTAACCTTATTTAATTACCTATAGTCAATGTACATTCTGAGAGAACCATCTTTCTTTCGCATTAATAGGACAGAGGCACCCCAAGAAGAAACACTTTGCCTTATGAAGCCCTTCTCTAACAAATCTTTTCAATTGTTCTATCAATTCCTTCAACTCAGCAGGGGTCATCCTATAAGGTGGAATTGAGATAGGTTAGGTATCGAGAAGAACATCAATCCCAAAGTCAATCTCCCTATCTAGAGGGACTCTGGGCAGATCCTAGGGAAACACTTCCGAAAGCTCATTCACAATCAGGACTGACTCAAGAGTAAGAGAATCAACACCAACAGATTTAACTCTTATAAGGTGGTAGATACAACTATTAGTAATCATCATTCTTGCTCTAAGATAGGAGATAAACTTTCCTTTAAGAGCTATAGAATCACCCTTCCACTCTAGAATAGTTCATTCGAAAATTGGAACTTAACGGTTCGAGCTCTACAATCAACGAAGGCATTATAGGCGTAAAGCTAATCAACCCCTAGGATCAAATCAAAATTAATCATATCTATCGTAGTTAGATCAACGATAGTATCCCTATGATCGATAGATACTATACAAGATCTATAGACTCTCTCAACCCAAATAGACTCACCCATGGGTGTAAAAACATCAAAGGGTTCAAGAAGACTCTCACGGGTTCTATCAAATCTACTAGCCACATAAGGAGTTACAAAAGACAATGTGGCACCAAGATCCATCAATACATAGTAATCATTAGAAAGGACTCGAATCATACCCGTCACAACATTTGGAACTTCTCCTGATCATGTCGATTACCCATGGCATACAAATAATTTGAAGCCCTGCTTGTGCCTAATATAGTACCTCTCTTATTTACCTTAGCAGGTGGGGCTAGTGCAGAAGATTGAGCTCGATCAGAACACGTTAGACAATTTTTCTGATAGTGGCCTACTTGCCACACTTGCAGCATACATCACTCCGTTCACGGTATCTCCCCGAGTGTAATTTACCACACTTCCCACATGCTGGCTTACCCAATGAACCTTCAGCCATATTGGCTTGTGACTGATATCTATGGGCTCCAACATTTTGGGATTTTTATCATTTTTGGATCGAGGCTCAGGTGCACGAGCAGATGATGGTACTGGAAATCGGTTTCCATTCCCCTTTCTGCCAACCTCATAGCTGGATATTTTTGCTTTCTTATTTCTGAACTCTGTTTTATCATGTTGCCTTTCCTTATCAGCTTGTTGCACAAAGATCATCAATCTCCTAATATCCATGTCTCTCACAAGCATTGCCCCTGTCCCGTCTCTCTTTGACCCTCTATTCAATCCATCAACATACATCCCTATCTTCCCCCTCATATCAGCAACCATGTTTAGAGCATGGTGAAACAATTGTGTAAACTTCAGGCCACACTCCTACACAGTCATAGAGCTTTATTTCAAGTTTAAAAACTCTTTTACCTTTTCCTTTTTTTGCTCCTTTGGGAAGAAGCACCCCAAGAAAGCTTCCTCGAGCATAGCCCAAGTCAGCACTGGGCATCCTCTCCTCTACCCTTCTTCCACTGGTCGAACCACATTTTAGCTAGACTCTTAAGTTGGTAAGCAGCCAGTTCTGCTCCGTTAGTATCAGTCACATGCATCACCTGAAACACTTTCTGAAACTCCTGTACATAGTTCTCAGGATCCTCAGTGGATGAAGACTTGGTGAACTCAAGCATATTCATCCTCAAGAATTTTTGGACTCTAGAGTGTCATGGATATCCTATTGACCCGCTCCTTATCTCACAGTAGGTGTTATGACAGCATAGGCTAGATTTTGAATAGCCTGGCGAAGCTTAGCATTGGAGACCTCATCTTGCTGTGAAGCACCACAAGGACAACCTGTTCCATGGGCTCCTCATGTGGTTGAGGCTCAGGTGGGTTAAAATATTGTTTGGCGGGACATCCTCTACCTTTTATAGCTCTTCTGGGAGGCATGATCACAATTCTGCAATATGCAAAGCATAAATTAGAATAGAACTTTCATAGTGTAAAACTCTATAGCACGATTTAGAACATAAAAGAAGTGAAATAATTCCTAATGTCCTGTAGCCTCCTCTTTATCAAGTATGGTCGACAACATACCTATAAGAAAGAATCTACTAAACAAGACTTCATAGACTCCCTAGGATACTTGAACTCATGCTCTGATACCATGTTTATCACACCCCGAGAGGGGACCCAAGACATGGACGGCACCCACAGACTATTACTAGTCCCCAAGCGAACCATTTGGCTTTGTCACATTCATTCATTCATACAGTCTACTAAGCATCTAGTCTCAAGATAAAATAATAATATAATTAAAGTCTAGGGGAAAGAACTAGCTCACAATCTTAACAATCAACCATTGACTCTAGTCTGTGAAGCCTCTATCACTATCAGGTGGTACCAAGGATATATCCATGGATACCTCAATCAAAATAAAGCTAAGCAAATCTAACTCTAATGCAAGATGAAATAAAATCATAGATCCGCCGAAGTAGGAGAGGCTCACCATTTGGCTAAACATCCAAAGTTTTCTGAACGATGTAGCTATTGATGATCTCTATACTATGTATCTATATCGTAAAATAATGCAACGCTGAATGGTGCCAGTACGTGGAATGTACAGTACGTAAAATAACTAAATAAAATCAAAACATTTAGAATATATAGAAACAATAATCAACTCAGAATAATAATAATTAACATGTCAAGTGTCGATCTAATGTAAGAACAAAGAGTAGACAAATGACCTATCTAACCTGTCAAACCTCATCAATCAAATCAAACTCATCTCAGAAGTACTTATCTCAACTTATCTCATCAACTCAGAGTACTCAATTTGGGAACTTTATGGGAGTTTCTCTTATTCGACGACAATCACTTATGAGCCAGTGATTGTACAACAATCTCGATGATGTTACCATAGTCGTTTTGTACTTGCCAGGTAGAGAATGAATCGAAACCATAATGGATAATTCCATAAGGAGACAACAATTTATAAGTCCTATATTGATTACAAGGACTTGTAATCATAGGGAACCTTAAAATAATGTGATGTGATGGTCCTAATCCTCATCTATGCTTGCTACATAGTTTGACGAGTGCGAGTTGGATTAACTCTTACTCTTTCAGTTCTCGATACTCCTCCCATGACTCAATGCTCATAAAATAATCCATCTAATTCAAACTAGTCAAATGATCTTAATCAACTCATCTTAATCAAACTCATAGAGGCTCTCATCATTCAATCGTTCTCATAGAGACTCCAATCATACTATCAATTCATCTCTCAATCAACAACTCAAGGCTTAGAACAATCATTAGGGAATGATCAAATAGATAGATCAATAGAGTTCATTTAGAAAGACTCGTAGACCATTAAATACTATAAACCTATCATCATTCTCACATTCATAATCATAATCTTTATCAACATTCTCAATCAAGGCTCTAGACTCAATATCTAGCTTCATTCATGCAATCTTTATGGAATAATAAGTAGGATTTATATCATAATTCATGTAAAAACATCCAATTCAAGAAAACAAGCTATGATAATCATCAACATATGAAAATACATGTAATTAATATAAATTTCAAGGAAAAAAACCATCAAGAATCATATGTAAGACTCATGAACCATCAATTCTCTTCTAAGACCATCCATGGGGCTAGCACATGAGAGGACAATCTCATACTTTTAGTTTAGTCTTACATACCTAGGATAAAACTATTCCAATTAACCCACAAGAATTCTCCTTGAGTTCTTCAATCTCACGTTCTTCTTTCTCCTCTATCAAGCCCTAACTTCCAAGTGTTGTGGAAAGGACTTAGAATGAAGTTTAAGAACCTATTTAATCATCAAAATGACCTAGATTAATTGTGTTTTTAGTCTTGGAGGGGTTGAAAATTGATCGGAATGCCCCTTAAAATAAAAAAATAAATTTCACCCAGAAAATGTCCAGTTCGTGTCGCGGACTAGGCAGGGACATGCATTAATTTTTTCCCTATTTTTTACTGAATGAGTTTTCAATTCCCGTAGAAAATTTTCTAAAAGAAAGTGTAGGTGCTAGTCCTTGGCGCATCGCACTTGAGGCGTGTTGTGCCTGTGGCTGGGCGCGCATCAACACTATTTTTTAAATTAATTACAAAAAATTATCTTTTGACTCGATCACTTTAAAATCCAACTGAGATTATTTTTTCACTCAATTTTTTGCATTGATTGGAAACTCGATCTCAAATTTTCCATCAAATCTTGGAAAGACGCGTTATATGTACGATGTCATTTTAGGGGTATTTTGATAATATTACGTGGTGTTACACAATTAAAGGTTTAAGTCATGAGTATAGGGGCAAAACTACGGTATTAGTCATGATGCAAGAATGTCTTTTGTGAGAGTGAGTATTTTTTTAAAGTCCCAAAGCTAAATATGAAATCATCGTTGAGTGTAAAAAATGGGGCTTCAATCTCTGAGGGCACTTGCATTTCATTGTTAGCATTTAACTTCTGTTGTTATTATGGATTGTGATTATTTCCTGGCTTGTCATAGTTATCTTGTCACATGTACCAATCTGATTTGGTTTGATAAATAGCTATTTGATCTTATTTTGAAAAGATGGTATGGGTATATGAGTTTGAGTTGTATGTGATGTATGCCATTGAATTAAGGTCTGCATGTTATTGTATTGTTTATACAGATTGAGTTGTCGCATAAGGAAAAGCAACAATTTTAAGTTGAGAATGTTGATGTGCTGTCAAAATACAATACTTTTCATGCCTAAAACTTAGGATTTTGTGTATTCCCAATACAATATTTATAATTTTTATGTGTTTTTGTGTTTAGTGTTACTATAAAGTAGGTTGGCATGACTTTGGGACAAAATTGCAGAGTTTTTATTCTTGATGATTTATAAGACTCACTACGAGTTGTAGAGAAATCTACGAGTTGTATAGGTAGTTTTGTGACAAATTCCAGTGAAGGTTGAGATCTGAAGTTCAAGCCCACGAGACCTCTGTACGAGTCATAGAGTATTTTACAAGTCGTGTAGGTTTCATAAAGATTTCTAGAGAGGGATAATTTGAAGCAGTGGAAGCCTATGAGTATGAAGTACGAGTCATAAATCTATTTACGAGTCGTGAAGATGGTTCATAGAAGTGAAGTTTAAGATTCCAAGAGCTGATTACGAGACCCCGATTATAGCTTGTAGAAGCCTCTACAAGTCGTAAATAGGTTTCTTGGAGTACGCTACCAGTACTTTTATTTTATGAAGGACTTAATTGTAATTACTATAAATAGTATTTTTAGGTCATTTTTCATAGGGAGCCATTAGTTTCATTGTAATTGGGGTTAGAATACAATACTTAGAGAGAGAACACTTGTGAATTTATTTGATCTTCAAATCTTGTGATTCTTAATCAATTTTGAATTTGCTTGATACTAAATTCAATTGGGTAAGTGTTTAATTATGTTTTCTCAATTCATAATTTCTTCATCTACCCATAGCATGAGTAGCTAAATCCACAACTTGGGGTTGTGGGAACTATGAAGTTCTAACCAAATAAACCCGAGTAATTTACGATTCTTGGAATGGGTATTTACATATATTAATCAATTCTCTTCCTATTGCATATTTTCTAGTGGTGGCCAATATTAGAACTTGACTAGTGTTACCTTCCCAATCAAGGTAGTAACAAATAGGAAAAGAGATTTTTTAATAGGATTTGATGATGTGTTCTCGTCTAAGCAATCGAACTGGGCCAAGGGGAGGTTGACTGGATCTATATGTAATAGTTAGTATTACACACTATAGAGATGGGCCAAGTCACATAGTGAAACTCTCCTCTCACCTTTGACCAAAGGGCTTGGTGAACTTAAATTACCGTTTTACATGCTAACTCTAGTTGAGAATTAGGTTATCTGGTGTTATTGAGTTAGTGAATCATGGGGAACACAATACCCAAGTTGCTCTCTATTATTGATTCTCTTCCATTATAGTTAGTGTAATTTGTTTTCTTATTGATTACCTCAAAGACCCCCCCCCCTCCATTGGGGAATTGACTAGTTCTTTGAATTGTTTATTGGTGAATTATTGTGAATCTCCGTAATCTCCGTGGGATTCAACCCTAACCTTGGTTAGGTTTTATATTTCACAACGACCCCTTTATCCTCCAAAGGATAGGTGTAACTTGGCGTGATCATTCTGAAACCTTTTTTATGCTAAAAATGACCTATATTGGTCGTGAATTATGTTTAGGAGGGGTGAAAAAAAATCTAGAATATGCCTCGAAAGATTTAAAATTTTGAACTTCGGTGGAACAGATCAGTAGACCAGGTTCGCAATGTCGCATACACGTTCATTTTCTTCAAAAAAATTTCGATTGATTTTCTAATCCCGTAAAAAATAATTGGACCAAAACTAAGTGCAAGTCCATGAATAGTCCGTGACGCGGACTTGTCGCGCACTTTTTTAAGATTCCATTTTTGCTTCAAAAAATTATCTTTTGATCTGGTTGCTCTAAAAATCAATCATAATCGTTTTTCCATATACTTTTTTATGTTGATCGCGTTTCTGACCTTGGATTTGCAAAAAGAGTTTGGGCAAATGCATTATGCAAGTTTCTCTCATCTAGGGTTATTTTGGTAAGTTTATTGGGCGCAACAAATATTTACTTTGATATAATTTATAAATACTTCTTATACTTTTTCATATTTTTTATGTTTTAACATATTATTTCAAGTTTGACTTAGACTTTTGAATAATCCAATAAAGGTTATAGCTCATAAATATTAGTCACTCTAATAAAGCTCTAATTGAGAAACTTATAACAGTTCTAATGCTAGTAAAGAAAAAATCAATTCAACACTAGGAATGACAATAATGTTGAGTATTTGTTCTTTAGTTTTAAATTGGGTTTAGACAATTAAAATATATAACATAAGATTTTAGTTTTTCTTTAATGTTTAATCATGTAACTAATACTTGTACTAGACTTATGTTAGTATGATTTAATACCTTAAGATTATGATCACTTTCATTATAATTTATGTATTTGCAACATTTGTTTTATGCGGTTCATTATTACTTTTTATTGAATATTTTAGTGTTATCACTCAGAATATATATATTTTGTATTATTTTCTTAAGAAATACCCTATATAGTAATATTTTTATAGGACTAAAGAAATATTTGAAGCACAAATTAATTATATGTTTGTATCAATACTTTATGGGAAAACCTAAAAGAATCAAGAAATTTGAAAATAGCCAAAAACATCTGAGGTTGAAAAACTCAAATTTACTTAGTTGTTTTGGTGTATAGATTTAAATATCCTACGCAAATGATTTGGTTTAGTATTTGAAAAATTCGAACTACCCAATGCATGTACACCCTAATAATAACCTTTCAAAACAAGCGAACTGACCGATTACAATTGACATAAAAATAAAACAGAGGTTATTGAGTTAAAAGTGATCTAGAACACTTGTCAAATTGGAACTTTATTTATCTTATTAAGAAAAATTCATTGCAACATACCAGGAATAAGCTAAATATATGCTCCAAATGCATAAAAAAGAATAAGTTTCTCTTGCAATATCTAATAATGAGTGTCATGTTTAATTGTACGTTTATGAGTCAACTTTGGTGCTTCCTTTGGAGACAAACGTGTCTTAGTGATAATCTTTCCTTTTGGATTGAGAATAATATTTGGTTGTAGCTCTAGATTTGGGAGTCAAATGTGTGTTAGGAGAAAACTTTCTTATTGATTTGGGTGCAACTTTGGGATTCACCTTTTGTTTATAAGTGGTTGTAGCTATTTTTGGAGAAACGTGAGATCCAACTTTAGGTTTAACTTGGAGAAGTTTATACACATAGTTTCCAATTGGCTTTAGTGATAGTTCTGGGGAAAGTTTTTGTTTTCTTATTGGGATTTTAGGAGCGAAATATGTTGGAAGATATTTTCTTGGTGTAGGCTTAAGAGCAAGTTTAGATATAGAAGGAGATTTTTTTGTCACCTTAGTAGTTGCATGAGGAACTGGCTTTGAAGAAAACACATGAGAATGAGGAGCCAAGATTGAGTTAGATGTGTGTTTTTCAATTGGTTTTGGAGAAAGATTTTGTTTAATTGAACTTTTAGGAGCCAACCGGCCCAAACTTGATTGAAATTGACGCGTAGTTATTGTTGAAGACGTAGGAGAAACTTTAGGTTTTGAAAAAGGATATACTATTTCTCTCTTAGGGATAGATTGTGGGGATTGTGGATATTCTATGGCATTCTTAGGTGATGTTGGGATCTTATGTTTTGGAGTTGGTGTAGGATTGAAGGAAAGTGCAATTTCAAATGAAGTTGCAAATATGAAGAGAAACAAAGTTGCAAAGATGGAAAGATTGTAACATTTTGCCATTGTGTTTTACTAAAAAGTTTATTGTAATGGTTATATAGTATTGTTATGAGTTTTATGTCATATTTTATAGGTGGACTAATGCGTTTAGGGGTGTCGACTAAGTCTAGATTAAACTCCCTTGGAATTTAATGAAGTTATTAATTAACTTTATGGTTCAATAAAAAATGTATAATCATAAATTGTTTAAATAATTTTAGCGATGAAATAAATTACAATTCATTGCATAACTCTATTGTTGGGGGGGGGGGTTATTTTCTTTCGGTGTGTGAGAGCAGGTGGGTGGGAAAAGGGTAATATAGAAGGGACAAATGAGCAGTCAAGCTAAGTCAAATATGTGTCGATAAAAAAAGAGTTAAATAAAAATGAATAAAATACTTGACTTCTCTCAACTCATATTTTAACTAGATAAAGATGAGTTATCCAATATATAATATGGGTAAATATGAATATTCATATTATAATAAGGATCATGTTAAAAATTTCAAAACCAATTTTTTTTATCCTCTTCTCGCCCCACCTCCACCTCCATTAGAATTTTTGTTAAATTTGTTTTTTAAAAAAAAAAAATATTACCCCCTACCAATTCACCCCCTTCCGTCACCTCCACCTCCTTCAAAAACTTAGTTTTTTCTTTAAAAAATTAGATTTATTTTTTTCTATCCCCTACCCAGACACTCCGAGCCCCCCAGTCAACCCTAATAAAAAAATTGTAAACAAAAAAAAAGTAATTTATTTTTCTTAAAAAAACCTTTTTTTATCCCCCCAAACTGCATCCCGAGCACCCCTTGACCCCCCCTCCCTCCCCACCCAAAGTGCCCCGACTATCCCAAAAAACTGTAAAAAAATAAAATAAATTAAATTCTTACCCCCCATCCTCTACCTTGACCCCATGAAAAATATTTTAAAAATATTTAAAAACAAGATCTTAAATTTTTTTAACACACCAATTCATAAAAAATGTAAACAAAAAATTAATTTATTTTCTTTAAAAAAAAATTAATTTTTAGCTTCAAAATGAGTGTAATTTTTTTCATTGTCCTACCAATCTCTACGTGACCACCTACACTCAAGAAAAAGTTAAACCACTGTTTTTTTCTTTTATGAATTAAGTTCTTTTACTCATTTTACCATTTAAGTGCCCGCTTTTAAATGGATAATATATTTTTGATTCATTGTTTACTCATTTGAAACGGGTTAGATATCCAACTCTTTTAAAATGAATAATTTGAATGAGTACCCATATAAATTATCCATTTTATCACCTTTAATAAGTTTTCATGTTAGATGAAGAAAGATTAAAAAAAAAGTTATCCTTGACAAAGAACCTCTTAACTAGTTTAAAAGAGGAGACTATAGTTACAGGATTTGAATCTCTTGCCTACTTTTTATTTGTTGGTCCACATGTTAGCATTTTTCTAAAAAGGTTTTTTTTTTTTTTAACAATTGCATTTTCCTAAGAGGATGCATTTTTTTTAATGATTGAATGTAAATAGTTGTTTTCTTAATCAAGTGAAGATGTAAAATTCATGTGTAATATGTGTTTAATTATATATAGCTATATAATCATGTATGTATAACAATTAGAAAAAGTAAACAATGAATCTGATTACTTGTGTAAAAATTCCTTTTTAAGGGATACCTAATGGATGATTCATGTAAGGAAAATTAACTGGACAAGATCAATGGTTGTACCTTTTCATTAATGCCATAGTCGTTGTTGTTGCCACCAACACATTTTGCCCTAATCTACTTTTGTTTCACTAAGAATATGGATCGTTGTCCACAAACTAAGTGTCTTGTGTGAATTGATGAATATATGAATTGAAATCCTATTTCTGGTTTCTCACAATTCTTGTTTCCACTGATACGCTAGTTTTCATAAGATAAACAGATAATTTCCCACTTCTTCCACTCTTTTTCACTCATAATAGGAGTCAACTGTTCACCCTTAAAATAGAAAAGTTGTTAAGCAGTTACAACTATTTCCATCCTACTTAGACAATAACTGTTCCATCCTCATCCTTTTAAGATAAGGTTGAACAACTATCATTTAACTGCACTACCGCATTATTAAACTAGATTTACGGGCATGTGTACATGCTTTCAGTCAAAACCCAAAAAGCCCCATCTAAAAACTGTGAAATGGATCCTCCAATATCTCAAAGGAACCATGAACTTGATCCTCTTGTATCCTACTGGGTCTTCCTTTGAATTAGTAGGATTTTTCAATACTGACTATGCTAGGCACCTAGTCAATCGAAAGAGTACCTCCGGAATGACATACTTTTTGAGACCCTATCTGGTATCTTAGGCTACAAAGCAGCAAAATTCAATGGTCCTATCTACTGTTGAGGATGAGTATGTGGCTGTTGCATCCTATTGTGCTCAACTTCTCTGGATCAAATAGAAACTACAAGACCTTGGAGTTAAAGTCGACTATATAACCATCAAGTGTGACAATACAAGCACAATGAATATAGCCAAAAATGTGGTGCACCCCAAGCATACCAGGCATATTGATGTCTGGCATCACTTTCTACATGAGAACATAGAGAAAGGATTCATTGAAATGATTTTTTGCAAGATTGAGGACCAGGTGTCCAAATATCTTTACCAAAGCATTGGCTCATGAACACATTGAGATCAATCGTCTTCATTTGAGTTTCATCAAGGGAACATGAATGATACTTCATCTTCATTTCAATTCGAATTCAAGTTTGTACAGAATGAGTAATTTTTTTCTGTATAAGCTCATAAGCTAGCATAATACATTTGGACTCTCGCACTAGAAATTATTGATATTATCTTTAGTTTCCCAAGCTATCGCTCTATAATGAAGTAAGGAGAAACTGATTCTCGAAATTCTAAAATCAAGTATGCCTCTGCCTTCCTATGTTAAATCCATGATTTTATATATATATATATATATATATATATATGCAATGAAAACTACTATTTGTGGTACCCAAAAGGTGAACTTAGTTTCTCCCTTTCTATATCCACTTAGTCTAATCCACACCTTTCTTTTAGTGGGAAGCTTGCCAACTTAAAAGTCAACGATCGCCTTCCTTGGAATTTCAAGTACTGACTCATGGTATCAGTTTTGGCAGGTGTCTCCTTTTAATCAATCCTTGGCATCCCTTCATACTCCCAAAAACCCTTTCCTTAAAACCATCTGTGCACCACATTTACAACTCCCTTCCTTTTAAGTCTCCCTTGTCCAAGAAAGAATAAATCCTCTCTCCGGAAAGCTTACGCTTCAAGTCTCGCTATAACAATGTCTGCCATAGTTTCTTACTCTGACTCCGACTCTAATTCTACTGCACAATCTACACCCTAAGCCTTGTCTCACGGAGAATCACTATCATCCCCTTCCTCTAATTACTATCACCTCCTCTCACTGCCATCCACCTTTCGTATCCTCCATCCCCACTTGACTCCATTCAACCCTCTTTCACACTTTCACCATCTCTAAACTTGCTACACACCCCTCCTCCTTCTCTATTTAGCATCTCCAAACCTTATCAGACTAACATCCCACTGCCCATACCTACTTATCGTTGCCTTATCGATGAACCCTCCTCTTTTTCCACCTTTTCCACCAATACTCCTCCCTTCCCTATCTTCCCACCAAACCATAACCCTTCTTCTCGCGCTTCTCTACACTCTCACTAGTGACTTTGGCTACCTTAACCCTCCCCAATCACTGGTTCCCTCTCATGTCACATCGAACACTATAGACGATGTGCCTTTTGCACAGGTTCGTTGGGGTATCATTCAAAAGCCCAAGAAAATTTGTCCTCCCTCTAAGTCCACTGCTTCTCATCCCCATTGGCCCCTTACACATAGCAAATGGAGGACATCTGTCTTTGTGGGGGTGAAATCTAGCTGGAAAAAAGCGTGTTAGGGTAAGTCTTCAACACCTCCTACTTCCCCTGTTAGGGTCCCTTCTTCTCTTGAAGGATTTACCACACCTAGTTCTCCTGCTATCATTCTTGCTCCCCCTAAGGCAATAAGCTTGTTGAGAAAATTTTTGACAATAGGGAAACACTACTACTTTGTGTCTAAGGTTGTTCTTTGGGGTCAGGTAATTTACCAAGAAGTATGCACATTTTTTCTGGTTGAGCAACTTTGTGCCAAACTAGCTACTCAGGGGTGGGTGCATCTATTTTTTGACATGAAGTCCATAATCTATGAATCAAAAGTTGTGGAATTTTATGAGAACCAGCCTGTGTTAGAAAGTAACGTGGCCAGCTCTAAGGTTCATGGGATTAAAATTATGTTTGATAAAATTAGGCTTGGAGAGATCTTGCAGGTCCTTTCAGTGTGTTTGGTGAAATACATCTAGAAGGAGGACGAAAGTTATGTGTTGACACTGAAGTTCACCAACGACAGCATGTCTGATGTACAAAGAAAAGTGTTGAAGGTTGAAACGTCTCCCTTCCTAAAGTTGTTGTTTAAGGTTATTCATAAGGGAATTTGGCCCAAGGATGAACATCATCACGAGATAACCTTTCATGATATGGGGATTGCCCATACCATTGATCTATAGGAACTAGTTAACTGGCCCTCTTTAATTATACAACATATGGCACGCGTAATCGAGCTAACATATGGCCCTCATTAGTTGTCATTTAAAAACTTATTAACTGATGTCTTTAAGGCGTACCAGGTTCCCTTGGTGTTGGCAGGCCTTAATCGAAAAAAGATATGATTCACCAGTCCATAGCCTTGGAATATGATTGCCTTCCCCCTGTTGTTGTTGCTACTGCTGCTCTTGCACCTTCCAAAGTTGTTGGGTCCATGTACCAGATGATACTAGATCTCCATGTGGCTCAGCTTGAACAGGCTCGCCTCCAGGCTTAGGATGATAAGCTTAAAGACCAGTTGGGTGAATTTCAAGCTGAGGTGAGTGGCCTCAAGGACCAACTTTTTCCACCAGCAACTGGACCATTATGCACAAATTGATGTGCTTTTAAAGCTGCTAGGATCTAGCTCTTCCTCCTCTATATCTCAGCCTTGGTCTTCCCCTATATCTTCACAAGTTGGCGTTGTATAATCCTTTACCTTGGATCCTCTTTTTTTTGCTCTAGACAATATTTTGCTTTTGTGTATATTTTGTTGTAGTTGATAATGGTTGGCTAGTTATATGCCTGGTTATGAATGATGATTGTCATGCTCTCTCTTTTCCTTCCTTGCATCTGTTTCTGCTTACAGAGAGCTAATATTAGTAGTTTTAATGTCTTATGCCTTGTGAATCTCTGTGTTTGTGTACACGTGCTCTTGATAATGTCCTTATTCATACCTACCTGTGTTTTTTTTTTGAGATCTCAAAAGGAGGAAGTTTTCATGTATGTCATAAGCATAGGTTTGCCATCATCAGAAAAGAAAATTTGTTAGGATTTTTAAGGTTCACCTAAGCTATTTTGATGATGACAAACGGAATTAGGTTCAGGCTGCTGCACCAGGAATCAGGAAGCTGAATCCTCTAGGAGTAGAAGTGTCATACAAGGAAATGGGATCTGAAAAGGACTCAAAGAAGGAAGCAAAATCAGAATAGGACTCCAATAAGAAGGTGCCATAATTAAATAAGGGGTCTAAGTAAGGAACGACGTTAGGGCTAACTATATAAGCAATCAATAACCCTAGCAGTCTCAGATTTTGTAAATCCAAAAAGAGAGAGTTCATCATGCAAGAGCAACTGGCACGAGAGCAATTAAGCAAGATCTATAGTTAGTTTTTTCTTGTTTGATCAATTGTTGCAATCCTCTAAGAATTATTATTGAGTGATAATTATAGTAAAAGGTTATTTTTATTTAAGAGAGAGTTAGTTGAGAGTGGGTTTGGCTCTCGTTTGTTGTAAGTTGAGTGAGACAAGATTGGTGTGTTGAGTGTTGCAAGTTTGTAACCTTAACATTCCTCAGTTGGAAGTAGTGAAACTGTTGAAATCCTACAAGTATTGGTATGTTGTTTCTCGCTTGAACAAGAAATTTTTGCACCATAAATTTGTATGTTCATTTGGTGTTTATATTTGTTCCTATTTTAGTAGTACTGTTAATTAACCTGGTTCTCTAGTGGGATAGTTGTAGTGATCTTTTCAAAGTATATCATTAAGACTACATCTATACATGGATTACTACAAATATGACATGTTCTCAATGTTGTCACGACTATAGCCAGCTAGTAGCTTAAGATATTTGTATTTTTTTCCTTTCTATTATAATTAACTCTATTTCCATAAAAGTTTTTATTAAACTTGTTATGAAAAAAATTTAGTTTCATAAATTTCATGGATGATATAAACTTTCCCTCAATTAATTCATGGGTTCCAAAGAAATAGTTTCTCTCAAGTAATCAATCTTTCACTCTTCTCATATATATATATATATATGGCTCATAACTAGCCAGTAGTATTAAAATCACATGCAAATGACACACATGAGATGTACGAGATACACATAAGACCACGAGATGCACATGAGGCACACTAGATGGACATAAGGGCCATTGGATGCACATGATGAGGTGAATTAGATATATACATGTGCATATATTTTAAGACTCTACATTGATATATTATATATATCTTAATGTATTAGGGAATCCAGGGGTGCCTAATATTTTTTTCGATCATTAAAGCTACCATGCTAGAAAACGGGACTCAAGAGATACCCTAATATCTTCCCCTCAGTTAACGAAATTTCTTACCTAAACCTTTTAGTTTGCAAACCAATAAAAATAAAGAGTTAACTTTCTTTTGATTGGAAATTCAAATAAGGTTACTTGAAATAGCAACATTCAATTTCAAGTAAAGGCTTTGAATAATAGATACTTTCTTTTTAAAATGGTTACTGTTATGCCGAAAAATGGCTCTTTTTGAAAGAAAAAGAAAAATTAAAATTAATTCGAAAATCGAAAAGCGATTTAAACTCAATTAATTTTGAGAAAAACCAATTCTCGAAATTCAAAAGAAAACAGAGTCGCCACCTAATTTTACGGATAATTAGGAAACCATT
>JAOTQJ010183899.1:0-22653 GCA_025642045.1 Solanum sejunctum | reverse complement strand
CCAACCCCTCCCCCTCCCCCACCCCTTATCCCCAATAGAAAAATAATAATTTTTTTAAAAAAAATTTTGTTTGAAATTTTTAATTTTTTACACCAAACCACCCCCTGCCACCCACCCTCACCCTCTAAAAAAATTTAAATATTTATTTTTAAAAATATTTCAAATTATGAAAATATAAAATATTTTCAGGTCAGAAACTATTTTCCTACAATTGTTTTCTACTCTCTAGATAAAAATAGAAGTTTTTTTCTAAAAAAATATTTTTATTCATTAATTAAACAATAAAAAATATTTTTCATTCATCAACCAAAAATGAAAAACTGGCTGGTGTATCCACTGTTATATTCCATGGGCACATCAGACTTGTCTACGTACAAATGGAAAGTATGTATCCTTAAAAGAGATGGGGAGAGTAGTATGATATCGATCTTAGTAGATACATTAATTGCATCATAATTTTATTGATTTGCTTCGTTGAAGATACGTCTTATATGCTTACTTATGACTGTTTTATTTTCTTCAAAACTTTTTCCTTTTGTTGTCAGATTTTGATCAGATTGTGAGTCCTGTCTCTGTTGCACATTTCTCCCAGTACAAGATCTCCAGATTACTGTTTAAGCTCCTTGAGAAACTTGATTTCCACAATAAGTGACAATGGTAACTAAATCACAATCTTATATTAAAAAAAAGCACATTAGTGGAAACTACAAGTTGCACTAATTCTTAAACAGACTCAAAGATTACAATGAAATGATGCAGCAGTAAGAATTTATTATTAGGTTATGATTTTGTTTCCATCTTTGGATATCTGCATTAAAGAAGTTGTGTCTCTTACAATTGGAGAAACTATATCAGGACTGGTCATTTCAGATGCATAATCACTATGACGAGGAGATTGACTGTGGAGAAGATCAACCTACTTTTGTAATTGGCCCTTCGCACAAGAAAGAGCTCGGTGTTTTTTCAGATGGTATAGATTGAAAAGCAAAATTGGGAACTTTATAAATTCTTACTGCTACATCATTTCACTGTGATCTTTGAGCCTATTTGAGGATTAGTGCAACTTGTAGTGCTTTTTTTTTAATGTAAGATTGTGATTCAGTTACCATTGTCACTTATTGTTAATCTCCTGATAAACTCTGAAAAGCGTGATCATGGACCTATTGGTGAGAGGGAGATCTTAATGGGACATGAATGCATTGTAATCAATAGGGCTGAGCGTGTTGTCACTGTAACAGCCTCTTTCCTTTCTGACGAGATATTCAGTGCCATTTCCTGGTTGGTACAGATGGTGCTGGAAGTAGTGTCAGGAAGTCCTTAGGAAATAATATGCTTGGTGAAAAGGACTTACAAATCTGTTGACATTTGTTAACAGTATTTTGACAGCACTAGTAAAAAATTTGCAGGTACAATTTTATCCACCTCAACAGAAGCTTGAGGACTTTAGTTCCTAGGTGTTTCTCTACTTTTTTCATGGATTTTTTCGTGCACTCTATTAGCCAATAATCCCCTTTAGTGAAGAGAATGAATAAATGGGTTTATGTTCTCATAATTCTTTTATTTGGTGTACCACAATATGGGTACTATGGTTGCAGTGTATGGCATTTGTACCAATATTCTTTATTTACCATGTTGTTCTTTGGGCTTCATAAATGATTGTAGATGTCTAAGAGATTGATCTTCAAATTGGTCGACCTAGAGCTCGCATACGTCAATGTAATGGATATTAAGCCTTGGGTGATGTATGCTGAAGTGGCTGACAAGTTTCTATCTTATAACAGCAGGACAATACTTGCTGGTGATGCAGCTCATCGATTTTCTCCTGCTGGTAGTTTTGGTATGCAATCTTTTCGTTCATGTATCAAGTTTTCGTTATGTCAGCTTAAAACTGGTAATTGGTACGTTGCTTAAAAAATGGTATTATTTAGTCGTGTCTTAGATATTTTTAAGAATAAAGTTTTTGCCATTCCTTTTCTCTTGGGAGAATTGGGGAATAGGAGAGAAGACATATTAATGCAGTGTTTTTTCGCTAGTGACTCATACAAGACTCTTTCAAAAAATGTTGATGCAAATGTAAAAGTTGCAAAGTTATTTTTGTACAAATAAGATTTAGTCATGCACCATTTTGCTAACTTCATGATAATCATTCATAATTTTTTAAAATGTAACTCGATACATAAATAGTTATGTCAAGATAACCATCTTAGTATTCAAAAAAAAAGTTATAGAGATAAAATAGTTCCGGGCTAGAGAAGTTTATTCAACCTGTTTAGTCAATATTGTGCTTAATATTTAGCCTTTATGATTCCCGCTAAGCCTTTCCACCCAACATTTTAAATACTTAGACAAATATTTTCACCTTTCCTGCTCTACTTTGGGTCTCTTGCGATTGCCTTTCAGCCTTTTTCACTCATTTCACTGCTGCTAAAACTTTTCCATTCCTTTCTATCAGGTCTTTCTTAGTTGCTTTAGACACACACATGATAGTATCTCTTAATGACATTAGATTGGAAGACTTTTTTTCCATATCTCTCTTTTCCAAAAATCTCATCCAAATACTATTGCAGCTAATTAATTAAGCTTAGCATCCGTCCATTAGAAATAAAGGATATCATAACTTTAATGGAAGAAGATCTAGCATAACTAGTTTTCAACCGCCTGACATATCACTAACAATAACAGGAAGAAAAACTCAGACAGCCAATGATTTATAATGACAGTTAACTCTAATGTCATTATACTTGGCAAAAAGTGTAGCAAGTATAGGAGCACTATTCACTAACAAAGTTGCTGCATACGTGATATCGTTTATCCATGTAATAGTGAGCATTGTTCTTCTATTTGCTGCTATTTTTATCAAACATGATGACATTATCGTCAGTTATCATTATGAATCACCGGCTGCTAGAGTTTCCTTCTTGATGTTTATTTCTGATATTGTCAGGTGGCTGAAAACTAGTTATGCTAGTTTTTCTTTCATTAAAGTTTTGAAATCTTTTGTCTCTGAAGTTGCGGATGTCAAGCTGAATATAATTAGGCTGCAACAATATTTGTATGAACTTTTTAGAAAGGAAGATATGGAGAAAAAGTCTTTCCATCTTATGGAATTAAGAAAGACTGCCATGTTTGTTTCTAAAGCAGCTAATAAGGACTTGGTAAAAAAGAAATAGAAAAATCTTATCAACACAGAAATAACTTACAAAGGTTGGAAGATGCTTGCAAAAGGCTCAAAGTCAAGTAGAAGTGATGAAAAATTCTATCAAAATATTTGAACTATTGGGTGAAAATGTAGCTAGACAATGAATGCTTTTTTGTATGCAACAATGTGGTGTAGAAATTGATATGAAAAAAAGAATAGATAGTGAAAAGAAGATGTATAAATCGATCAAGTTTGTTGTGAAAAAAATGAAAATGAAGCATTGAAAAAAAAAAGAAGATTGAAAGGTGTGAAATAACAGGGTGACAAGAAGAACAATGTGGAATTTGAGGTGTTAAATTGTACTGATTAGGAAGGTCATTGTCACTCATTACCCATAGTCATATCATATCTCCAACCAAAACATATACATTACATTCATGCAAGTCCTAAATGTTTGAGCTAAGTTCACCGATGATAGTGGCAATTTACATAAAGAGCAAACATATGAGACAATTTTGCTTAACTCTTGACATCATTGTGAGAATGAACATTAATTCTTCCTATTTTATTATCCTATCTTTTTCATGAAATGCATATGCTATAAGTAGGATTCTCTTTGATTATGACAACACGTTAAACTTCTTTGTAGGAGGTGTTGAAGGATTTTGCATAGTGTGTCAATTTTTTCATGGTTCCTCCTTAATTATGTGCTTCTTTTTGAAAAGACAACTACCTCTCTTCCACTAGTGAACCTGGTTCAGTTAGCAGTACCTACACTAGTAAGATTTCAACAACCACTACCTACACCAGTAAGATTTTAACAGCTTTTTGTTACTTCAAACTAGAGCAATGTCAACTTACAACTCACACTTCATGCCACACAACTACTGAGAGTCAAATCCACTCTCAAACAACAACTCACTCAAAGATAACAACTTCCTACTATATTTTCCCCTAAACAAGGATTCTAAGAAGATTGCCAAAAAAATTTGAACAATCAAGAAAGCCTAACTCTGAATCTTGCTTGAATGATCTCATTAAGTGCCCGTGCTCTTGGTTGAATGCTTTCACCATTTCATATTGCAAAAACTATGTCTTATAGGGGTAATGATTATATTTATATTAACGCTATAGACATTCCATGTAGAACTCCTTTTTGAGTAGGGCATGCGATTCATTTCCTTAAAGGAGTCCTTTTCCTAAGCTGCTGCCTTTACTGAATCCCATTCTAATTAGGTTTCCTTAAACAACAATACTTCTCCAACTAAGAGTCTGCTTTACATTCCTGGTTTGATTATGTTGGACCTGGTTCCATTTGTCATCATGAAAATTGCATAGGCATACATGCAATAATCCTAACGCTTTTCCTTTCACCTTGTATTCTTCATTCCTAACATAAGTAACTTACTGCCATCTTTGCTACTAAGACTTTTCTATTCCTTTTTATCAAGTCCACCTTAGTTGCTTTGGATACACGCATAAAATCCTCTCTTAATGCTAATAGATCGGAAGACCTTTTCTCCATATCTTTCTTTCTCCAAAATCTCATCCAAATACTATTGTAGCCTAATTAAATAAGCTTAGCATCTGCGATATTAGAGATAAGAGATTTTATAATTTTAATGGAAGAAGAACTAGCATAACTAGTTCTCAGCCTGCTAAAAATCAGGTAACCAATAATTAATAATGTCAGTTAACTGTAATGCCACTATACTTGGCAAAAATGGTAGCAAGTATCGAGAACTGTTCATAACAACAATGTTGCATACTTGGTGTTGTCTATCCAAGTAAATGTGAGCACTACTCTTCTATTTGTTGCCATTTTTTTCAAATATAATGTCATTATCATCAATCATCATTTTGAATCACATGCTGCTAGAGTTTCCTTCTTGATGTTTTTACTGATATTGTTAGGTGGCTAAAAATTTGTTATGCTACTTTTTCTTTCATTAAAGTTTTGAAATCTTTGTATCTAAATTTTTGGATGTCAAAGCTTAATATAATTAGCCTGTAACAATATTTGAATGAGATTATGGAAAAGGATGATACGAAGAAAAAGACTTCTCATCTAATGGTGCTAAGAAATACTACCATGCTTGTCTCTACAGCTGCTAAGAAGAACTTGATAAAAAAGAATAGAAAGATTTACACAAAATAGAAATGATGCAAAAAGATTGAAAGATGCTTGTTAGAGGCTAAAAGTCAAGTAGGATAGATGAAAAATTCTGTCAAAGTATTTGAAACATTGGGTGATTAAATTTTGTCTGAAATCATCATGTCTAAAGATCAAGCACAATGTCAGTTGAGTTGGTTGCATTAGCTTCTGTAGCTCACAATTATTTTATCCTTACTACTTTTTCTTAACATTATGGCAATTATCTTGGCATAACTTGTCTATGTTAAAACATTTTGAAAATTATGAATGATCATCATCACGAAGCTGGCAAGAGGGCATATGGTTGAACTTGTTTATACATGATGGCGACATTTACTCTTGAAAAGGCGACTATGGCTATCACACAAGTGAACTAGGTTCTATCATTAGATTAGATATAATAATAGAATGTAGAGGAATACAAGATATATATTGGAAAAACTCTCTGATCAAGAGAGAAACAATCACTACCTACACCAGTAGGATTTTACCAACTTCATTACTTCAAAACTGAGCAATGTTAAGGTTACAAACTCACAACACTCAACACACCAATCATCTCACACAAGCTCGCAACAAAAAAAGAATCAAACCTACTCTCAACTCACATTTCTCAAAGAACAACCTCTTATAATAATTCTATCAACAATGATTCTAAGAAGATTGCTAATAATTTAACAAATAAGAAAATCTAACTCTAGATCTTCCTTGAATTCTCTAGTGTCGATTGTTCTTGCGTGATGAATTGTTATTTTAGAAAATTGCAAAAGCATGACTCTTCTAGGGTTGTTAATTGCTTTTTGTATTTGGCCCTAGAAGAGTCCTTTTCCAAGACTCCTTTTTATGTATGGTACCTACAACTCTTCCTTGTACGAGTCATGTCTGACTCTTCTTCCTTATTTAGTACTCCTTTTTCTATTTGGATTCCACTTCCTTTTTCATGGCCTTCATCCTAGTACTAGTTCTGTTTGTCATCATCAAAACCATTTGAAAAGATTAGATCCTGCTAAATCCTACAACTCTTTTTGTGAACATTCACATTTGGTGCATTGTCAAGTTTGTCATATATCAAAAACTAGATTGGATTTTTTGTATGTGATGCTATAACATCTTAAAATATTGATGTTGATGTTGTCATTTTGTAATTGTCATGTGACTTGTTCGATATTGATGAAGTTTAAATTTGGCATATGACTTGGTGATTTTGACATGGAAAAAGGGAATAGTTTAAGTTGATTCATGTTGTGATCTTAAGGTTCAATTTTTGGCTCTTTGTTCACTGAGTCGTCTTCTAGGCTAGATTTGACCTTTTAAGTTCATTCACTATTGTACTTCAATTAAACTTTCAATACATATTCTACTAGAGTTTTGCATGTCCCATGTATGGTAAGCTTCTCTGTGAGTTCTTTTGTCTCTCTTTTGCTCTAGAACTTGTTCTAAGTGTGCTTCAAGGAGAAATCCTAGGTTGTCTTGGTTTGAAACATGATTTTAGGATTTCCTTAGAACACTTGAAATTTTAATATTACCCTAATCAACTCCGTTGAGCCCTTTAGCCTTTTCTTTCATAGACCCCTTTTGGAGCACTTGAAGTTACAACTTAGGCTAAAAACCCAAGTTTTTGGAGAGGTGGTGGTACCAATGTAGTGTAAATATTGGTAGAAAAAAGTGAACAAACAGTAAAAAGGAGAAAGTGAGGCCCCGCATTAACACCCTGGAAATCTTTTGAAGACGCTATGAAGGTGAAGAGGTCATCAGATTCGGCATCCTGGTGGGAAATTTGTCAGATGACAAACAGGGGAGCCATATTAGTAAGACCTGATGAGCACATTGTTTTGCGTACAAAATCCAAAATTGCATGCAGATCCTATCATGATGATGAAAAGTGTTTTTTAAATTTTTACAGGAGTTGATTGCATCTGATAGCACCTTTTATGAAACTTTTACCCTATTAAGGTATGGTAGGATTGACATTTCTTCTTCGAAAACAAGGTTGGAGCACTGTTAAATACATGGATTGCATTGTAGGTTTTGATGATTAACAAACTAAGTCAAGGACTAAGTAGACTATCGGGCTATTGTTCTAAAGCTAGTCATGGGATACAACCTGTAAAGCTGTTGTGATTGGTTAGGTGTCCATTAGAGATGTACTAAGAACCAGTGGTCCATACCATGTAGCCACATCAGTATAAAAGGAGGGTGTCTAAGGAATAAGCACAAGTTTTTTAAATATTCCTAAGATTGAATATTCTTGTCTTGAAAAGCTCCTCCTTGGCTTCTTGTGCATTAAGATACAATAGCTGCAGAAGAGGGACCTAATCAAATAGTTCTATGGTTTTCTAGTTTCTTGGTTGTTGTGTTGTGCTCTAAAGTGTAATATTACACCTAAGTTATAAATGTACATGATCAGTGTTGTTCAGTTCCTTTGTGTGTATGTAATTTGGGTAGACTATTGGTTAGTCTAACTTGTTGTGGTGGTGTTTTAGTCTAGCTGCATAAGGGTTGTGGGTAAGGACTAAAATAGGTTCTTGGGAGATCTTTTCTTGTAGTATTAGTACAAGTATTCTTGGTGAGATCATAGAGAAATAATGAGTCATTGTATTTCTTTACTTTGCTCATTAGTGGATTTGGTGTAGTTAAATCCTGTGGTGACAGGTCATGATTGTTTCCCCCTTGAGCAAGGAGTTTTTTCATATAAAAATCTAGTGCACTTGTCTTTTCTTTTTTTTAATTCAAGTTTTGGCTTATTGTACATAGAGGGACCAGATCCTTCAGTAGGCTAGGGGCACGTTAACTCATCAAGTAGTATCAGAGCAAGGATCTCTAACAGGTTCACACCTTGAGATGTACTAGGAAAATGACTGTTGCACTTAACTTGAAAGAGGGACAATCATCCACAAGACCACCAAGATTCAATAGCAAGTAATATGGATAGTGAAAAGGTGAAAAGGTCGCATGCATGACTTTCAAATGGGTAAAGACAGTGAACTATGGGACATTATTCTAGATGGACGATATAGTCCAATGACTAGAGTGAAGGAAGGTGACACTACTAAGTTTGTTAAAAAGACCAAGCAACAATACACTCAGTCTGACGAGAAAAAGATTGAAAAAAATTACAGAGCAAAAAATTGAATGTGTATGGAATAGGAGCTAAGGAGTACAATTGAATCTCACCTTGTGAATCTGCTAAGGAGATTTGAGACTATCTGAAGAATGCTCATGAGGGAACTGAGCAAGTGATTGAGTCCAAGGTGTACATGCTGACATCTCAATATGAGGACTTTATCATATATGAAAGTGAAATTATACAAGATATGAAGAACAGGTTCTCAGTAATAACCAATAAGGTTATGTGTTTAGGAGAACCTGTCAGTCAAAGCAAACAAGTTCGAAAAACTTTGAGAGATTTTCACAAGTCTTGGGAAAGAAAAGTTGATACAATCAGTGAGTCAAAGAACCTAAAGTCTTTGAAGATGAATATTCTCATTGGCATACTTCGTATGCATGAGTTGAACAAGAAACATGATTCTGCCAAGAGGGAAGGAAAGAAAGACAAAACACTGGCATTGGAAACTGCTCAAAGCGATGAGGAAACTAATGGAGGAGATATGTCATATCTTACCAAAAGGTTCAAGAAATTTATCAGAATAAGTCATAATATGGAGAAGAAAGGTAATGCTGGCAGGGCTCATGGAAACAATAACTTATGTCATAGGTATGGTAAACCAGGACACTTTATCAAGGAGTATCCTTATGGAAAAAGTGATAAATAAAGATGGATAAAGAAGTGGCAAAAAAGAAGGAAGGACCAGGTTCCAGACAAGTACAAGAAAAAAGAAGCTGCTGACAAGATCATGATGAAGGCACTAGGGGTCTGGGAAAATTCATCCAATGGGCATGAAGATGAAGAGGAACCATCGATTCATCTATGCTTGTAGTAAAGGATGATGATGAGATTTATGATGGCCTGTTTATTTTCATTGCCCAGTCAGATAATGAAGAAGATAATGATGAAGAGATAACACTGCTAGAGCTTAAAAATAACTTAAATCTTTATTCTACTAGAAAGTCGAAAAAACTAGCATGTGTTGTCATTGATTCTATGTATGAACTGACTACTGAAAGGATTTACTAAGCAATAGTGTAGATGTATCACTGGATGAAAAAACTGTATTAACTACCCATATGTCTAATCTTGGGTTAAGGTAGTTGCTCTTGATACTGAAAAAGGTAAGTTACTGAAATTGATGGAATATAATGGTCAACTTGATGCTGTGCAAAAGAGAAAGATCAGTGAAAATGAAAGTTCTTTGGAATAAAAACTAAAGGAAGCTGAATTAAAGTTGAATTTATCCTTAAAAAGAAATGTTGTGATAGAAAGGGACCTAATGAATGTTTAAGAAGACTTCAATAAGTCTATGAAGTGGATTGCATATTCAAACTTCAGGGAGACATGTCTTGTAGCTGGAGTTCTGCAAAGATAACATTAGGTTATGTTAACAAAATTGACCCCCTCTATAATCCCAGAACAAATATATGTCTGTTGTTGATAATCTATTGTGTTTGCACTGTGAAAGAAATGGTCTTCTTAAAGACAACTGTGAAGTTTTGGAAAGAACTTTGAACAAAAAGAAGTCAGTATACTCAGAAAAGAAACTTATAAAGGAGGGACCAGGTCCTAAGTTAAAACTGAGGACCAGATCTCTACCCCTCCGAACTAGGAAATTTATAATCAGACCTCTATCAGCTTATTGGGAGCTCAGACTAAAATGAGTTCTCAAGACTAACTTTTAATCACTTGCAAGAAAAATCAAGAGAAGCAGTCAGTGCTGGTACATGGATAGTGATTGCTCAAAGCACATGACTAGAAGGACTAAAAACTTTATCACATTAAATGAGTTTGAAGGAGGTAGTGTTTCATTTGGAGGTGGACAGAAGGGCTATATCATAGGCATTAGAAAGACTGGCAAATGTTTTCAGAAAGCTATTGAAGATGTGTACTATGTTGAAGGTCTAAAGTACAGTATCCTTAGTTTATCTCAAATCTATGACAAGGAAAATAAAGTCAAGTTTCTATCAGAAAAATGTACAGTCACAAATTTGTCCACAAATGAATTGGTGTTGATAGCTACGAGGTGTAGGAACATGTATGTAGTAGATCTGAGAACCACAAATGAGGACAATCTAACATGCCTAAAGGCACAAGATGTCTCTTGTGACTTGTGGCACAGAAGACTTAGTTATGTCAGTCCTTCTCTACTGAATAAATTAGTATCAAATGAGCTGGTTCGTGGTTTACAAAAGGTGACCTTCAGAAATTCAAAACTATATGCAGTATGTGCTCAAGGAAGGCAGACAAAGGGATCATTCAAGTCTAAGAATAAAGTAAGTACATCTAGACCTATTGAGCTTATTCATACTGATCTCTATGGTCCTGTGAAGGTTCAAAGCAGGGCTGAAAAAAGATACATTATGGTGGTGGTTAACAATTACTCAAGATATACTTGGGTAAGGTTTTTGAAGTCCAAAGATAAAGCTGCTGAGTTGCTGATCAACCTCATCAAGAAAATTCAAAATTAATTTGGAAGCAAAGTGGCAGAGATCAGGTCTAACCATGGTACTGAGTTTGAAAATTCAACATTGGATGGTTTTTGTGTTGAGAATGGGATTCACCATAGTTTTTCAGCTCCCAGAACTCCTCAGTAGAAAGGAGTTGTGGAAAAGAAAAATAGAACCTTGGTGAAAATTAGAAGAACCATGTTGATTGATTCTGGACTGGCAAAAACCTTCTGGACTGAGGCTATTAATACTGCTTGCTATGTTACTAACAGGTGTCTAATTAGGTCTCTTAAGAACAAGACTCCATACAAAATCTTATTTGGCAGGAAATCTAATGTTAGTCACCTAAGGGCCTTTGGTTATAAATGCTTTATGCTTAAAAATAGCAAGGCAAAAGTTGAGAATTTTGGCTTAAAGAGTGATGAGGGTGTGTTTGTTGGGTACTCTACTAGCAGCATGGCTTATAGAGTATTTAACAAAAGAACGCTCTGCATTGAAGAGAGTGTGCATGCAATCTTTTATAAGTCAGGAGAAATGAAAGACATCAATGATAGTGAAAACTCAAAGCCAAATGAGATTCTCAAACATCAACAGGACATTTTTATCCATGATCCTTCAATTAATGAGGCTGCACAACCTAAGACAGTGCAAATGAGGGAGATCAAAATGAAGAATCCTCAGAAGGACCTGGTGCCATTATAAGGGACTCAGAGGTAGGTGGGGCAAATCATATGATCCGATGATGATAATTATGATGCTCAATAGGATCATCCAAATAGTTCTGATGTCTCGAGAAGCCAAGGTCAGTCTACTGGTAGGATAGTCAAATGGAAACATCAATCATCTTATCCTTTGGATAATCTAGTCTCTCCTTGGGATTCTGGGATTCAGAATAGATCCAAGACTAGAAATTTGATGTCTTGTGATGCTTTTATATCCTCCATAGAACCCAAAAATGTTAAGGAAGTCCTAAAGGATGCTGATTGGGTGAACTCTATGCAGGAGAAAGTGCTCCAGTTTGAAAGAAGCAAGGTATGCCATCTATCTTCCAGGCCTTCTAATAAAATTATGATAAGGACCAGATGGGTGTTTAGAAATAAGCTAGATGAAAATGGCATCATCACCAGAAATAAATGCAAATTAGTGGTACAAGGATTAAATCAGGAAGAACGAATAGATTATGATGAGACTTTTGCTCTAGTTGCCAGAATGAAAGCAATCAGAATTCCAATAGCATTTGCCACCTATATGGAATTCAAACTATTCCAAATGGATATTAAGAGTGCCTTTCTAAATGGGTACTCTAAAGAAGAAGTCTTGTAAAGAAACCTCCAGTCTTTGAAAATATGGAATTTCTAGATAATGTTATGAAGCTAGATAAAGCACTATATGGGTTAAAGTAGGCTCTTAGGGCCTGGTGTGAGGGGTTTTCTATTTTCTTGCTTAGACATACGTACAAAAGAGGTAAAACTGACAGTACCTTATTCTTAAAACCAAAGGAAAAAATTTGTTGATTGTGCAAGTGTATGTTGATGACATCATCTTTGGGGCCACTAGAAACTCTCTCTGTTAAGAGTTTGATGACCTGATGACAAGTGAATTTGAAATGAGTATGATGAGTGAACTTAGATTTTATCTTGGACTACAGTTTAAGCAAACTCCTAGTGGTACTTTCATCAGTCAAGAAAAGTGCATCAGGGACCTTCTTAAAAAGTATCAACTTATGGTTGCTATGCCTATCTCGCTCCTATGGGGACAAGTGCTAAACTGGATGTTGATGAAGCTGGTAACTTGGTAAATGAAACTATGGGTCATTACTATACTTAATTGCTAGCAGACCTAATATAGTTTTCAGTGTTGGTATGTGTGCTACATTTCAATCATGTCCTAAGGAGTCACACTTGAAGGCTACTAACAGGATTCTCAGATATCTCAAAGTCTCTGTGTTCTTAGCTCTTTACTATCCTACTAAGGATTATTTTGATTTAGTTGGATATGCAGATGCTGACTTTGTAGGGTACTTGGTTGACAAAAAGAGCACCTCTAGCATGGCATACTTCTTTGGATCATCATTGATCTCCTGGGGAAAAAAGAAACAAAATTCAGTGGCTCTATCTACTGCAGAAGCTGAGTATGTCGCAGTTGCTGCTTGTTGCTCATAGCTACTATGGATTAAGAAACAACTAGAGGATTTTGGGGCTTTGATAGACATTATTCCCCTCTTATGTGATAACATAAGCGATTTAAATATGGCCAAAAATTCATTTCATCACAAAAAATCTAAGCACATTGATGTTAGACATCATTTCCTCAGGGATCAAGTGGAGAAAGGAAATATCTACATGAAGTTTACAGTATAGAGGACTAGATTGCTGATATTTTCACCAAGCCACTAAGCAGGGATCAGTTTGAAAAAAAAACAGACTGAGGCTGGGTTTGATAAAATAAAAGCATAAAGAGTCAAAATGATTTTGATGTTCTCCTATATTCTTGGCCAAAAAGGTCTAAATAGGTATCTGAGAAACTATTCACTATCACTAAAATGATATTGTGTGCTTTACAGATTAGCAAAATTGACACTTTATAGGACCTGAAGAAACAGGAGTAGAAAAAGAATCACTCAAGGACCTGACCCACAACCAGGTTAATATTCTATTCATAATATCTTACTTCATTAATATGGATACTCAGGACCAGTCAACTCAATTTAGCTTTTCCTTGAATCAACGTCATCTCACTCTATTCCCCAAAGAGTTACAACCAACAAGGGACCAGACGCTTCTTTTCTCTCTTTTTTAAAATTATTTCATCTGTCATTTGTGATTCATATCCTTTATAAATGTCATCTTACATTATACCTACCCCTCTCTTTGCACTACCAAAGTATTCAGAAGTCCATTTGTATTTCTCCACTATGTCTACAAATTTTGAACAACCTTTTGCTCTGATTGAGGTGGAAGATGAGCTCGTACCTCCTCCCAACATCAATACTCCAAACTCCACACTTCTTCACACACCAGTAAAGTTTGATGAGCTTCATCCTCTAACCAGCGCCTCACACTTTTTTCTCCAACCCTTCATTCTGTGTCTGCACCTGTTAGGGTTGAATTACCTAGTGCACTGCCAGACCTGAACCCTATAGATCCTTCCCTTTTTGTTACAGAGGAATAGGGTAACACCTCTCCTCTAGGATACACTTCCTCCTCCCTGTCTGAAAAATATTTTGAGGGAGATCTGGTAAAATACAAGGGGGTTGAATAAAAAATTCTTACAAAAGGACCAGAATAGGTTGTGAAAAACTTATTAGAGTTGAAGGATGGAGATTATGGAGCCAGAGAAGAACCAGTTTTTCCTGATCTCTCTTTAGCACTAGGTAAGCCTATCTATGACCAAACTTCTACCAGTGACGCTCAGCCAGTAAATGTTGTTCAGGAAGAAGAAAACATAAAGGATGAAGATGAAGAGGAGGACAGTAGACCTCTGTCCTGGAGTTTGGAAAAGCTTGTAGTCCTTTCCTCTCCTGCTCTTGCTAAGGACTAGGTCAGGAATGACAAAGGTAAAAGAAGAGTAAGGATAGCATTGCAGTTGTCAGAAGGTATTCTACTAGATGAATTGAAATAAAGTTGTTGGGTGATGCCATGAAGGCAAGTAAACAAACATTTGCTAATAAAAAAAGAATGAGGAGGACCACCATTGTTGAGGAGGACATACCAGAGGATCAGGTTATCGAAGTAATGGAGGAATGGGGATTAACTAGATGGAGTCTGAGTTAGTAGACTTGAGTCAGGAATATGAAAAGTTTAATGACTCTAAGGTTCAGAAGAAGGACAGTACAAAGGGAAAGAGAAGTGCCCTACTTTCACTAGGGGATCAAGCTCAACGTTGAAGAAGAGGAAGGCTGAAAAGGTTCTAACCAAGGACCAGAGAATCAATCTGCGTCAGAATCAGAAAGTGTTAAATGGGAGAGTATTTGAACCTACGACAATGACTAGCCCAAGAATATGTGAGTTAGTGGATGTTGTAGAATTTCAAGGGTGGGGACATTTATTTGAATAGCCTATGCCATTTTTGCATGAATGTCAAGTAAGAGAGTCTACATGAATATAGGAATTTAGGAGAATGGTAGTTTTATTACCAATGTAAGGGATATTTCTTTTCGGGTTGATGAAGATAGCTTGAGTGAAATCCTGCAGGTGAAGAAGGCAGGAATCAGAACAGTTCTTGACAAGTCCCCCTCAAAAAGCTTCTTAAAAGAAGCTGGAAGTTGAAAAATCTCAACACCTCAATTGTCTCTAAAAAGCTACTCAAGGGGTCGTATCTGTTATATTTTGAACTTGTCAACAAGGCTTTACTACCAAGAACAGAGAAGAGGACCATAACCACAATGGTCGACCTCTATTTGAAGGAGAAATTGAGCACCATGGTGCCAATAAATCTGCCTGCACTAATAATGGAACACATGAGTAAGGTGTTCAAAATTGTAGAAGGGAATATGGTCTGTCCTACAGATTCTTACTTAAGAGAGTGTTTGAGTATTTGGGGATCAGAACTAAGCAGGGGAGTTGTAGGATCAATTAATCAGTCTTTTTCTCATACTACTCTTGTGGAATGTCAATGTAATAACCTCAAGGAAAGAGGCAAAAAATCACCTATGTCTGATCTGGTGGATCAAAATGAAGCCCAGAGGGAGAAAGTGAAGGAACTAACTACTGCCTTGGCAAAGAAAGATACAGACCTTACTTTGCTAAATGCTGAAGTGGTCAAAGGTTCTAAAGGAGGATTTGACTCTGCTGAGGTATTTGAGCTGAGCGAAGTTAATGCTCAGTTGACTAAGGAGGTTAAGTCACTCACCCAATAGCTTCTGGATGCTCATAAGGATCACAGTGCCAACATGGCTAAACTTATTCAGTCCCTAGCCTGCAAGTCCTCTAGTTCCTATGCTTCCTATTTGTATACCCGTGTTCTATTCAAAGTCATTATTTTTTGTCCTTATGTTTGAATTTTTTATGATATGGTCTTGGCTAGGTCTGGGTAAATTCATGTTTTTGATGTTATATGGTTATGAATAGGATACTTCATGGAGTGACTAGGGTTTCTATTTGTGAATCTCTTGTCTACTTCTTGTTCTCCATTTTCTGTGATTCTAATTTCATTATGCTTACTCAAGTACCTAGTATTTTCTGCCTGTGATCTTATCTTAGTTTATTATTTTCCTTTTAATGATGCTAAAAGGGGGAAGATTGTGATCATGTTCAGGGGGAATATTATAATCAGGGGGAATAACAAGTATGGGAAGCACAAGTTCAAGGGGAAAAGGTTATTCAATTGGACACAGTTTGTCATCATCAAAAATGGAAAAATTGTTAAGTACATGGAGTGCATTATGTGTTTTGACGATTAACAAACTGAGCCAAGGACTAGGTAGACTATCAGGTTGTTGTGCTAAAGCAAGTCGTGGGATACAGCCTGTAAAGTTATTGTGGTTGGTGAGATGTTTATCAGACATGTACTAAGAACCAGTGGTCCACACTGTGTAGCCACAATAGTATCAAAGGAGGATGTCCAAGGAATAAACACAAGTTTCTCAAGTATCCCTAAGATTAAATATTCTTGTCTTGAAAATCTCCTCCTTGGCTTCTTGTGCATTAAGATATATCAGCTCTAGACGAAGGACCTGATAGAATAATTCTATCGTTTTCTAGTTGGTTGGTTGGTGTGTTTTGCTCTAAAGTGTAAGATCACACAAATCTAAGATCACACTAAGTTATAAAGGCACGTGATCGATGTTATTCAGTTCCTTTGTGTGTATTGTAATTTGGGTAGATTGTTGGTTCGTCTAACTATTTGCTATGGTGTTTTAGTCTAGCTACATAAGGGTTATGGGGGAGAACTAAAATAACTTTTTGGGTGCTCTTTGTTTGTGCTAGGAGTACAAGTAGTCTTCATGAGATCGTAGAGAAATAATGAGTGCGTTGTATTTCTTTACTGTGCTCATAGTGAATTTGGTGTAGTTAAATCCTGTGGTGACAGGTCGTCGGTGTTCCTCTCTCTTGAGCAAGGAGTTTTTTCACATAAAAATCTAGTGCACTTGTCTTCTGCTGTTTTTACTTCAAGTTTTAGGTTAATGTACATAGAGGGGCCAGATCCTTCAGTAGGCTAGGAGCACGTTAACTCATCAAGTACTTTGCTTTTGGTTGGCTCGAGTTACCTAGTACCTATGCTTACAGGTACTTGTTGGAACAATTGTGGTGGAGCAAGTTTTCGAACACCGCCAAAAGAAGTACCTTTATAATAACAACAAAAAACCAGTTGTGTTGGTAACCTTCATTTATTTAAGTTCTTGTAGTCATAGTGCATTGTATTCTGGCCTCAATTAGAAGTGCATTGTATTTTATGTATTCATAATTTTATGAGGCAGAAGAGACTCAATAAATACTTCTACAATTTTGTAATAACTTTGAAGGAACAATAAATTATTTCTGAAGGCTAATTCAACTGTTGATGTACTAATTCAATTTTTCATTTTGGAGCTTTCCGTCTTTGATATATACTAATCTTTCGCAATGTGTGTTGCACATTTATTCCTAAATTAATACTTGATACAATTTTTTAAAATATTTATCTCCTAAAATTAATTTATTAAGCTTATTTCTTGCACTTGCTTTCCCAATGAGTTTAAAGGTAAAATTCTTTATTGATTATCCCATAAATGATATTGAACACCATCATATGATCAATCCAATGTAATTGATATTATATGAATCTTGTTTCAACTTAAAGACGTGAATATTTTGAAACATGAAAAAATTATAACGGGAGATGATTGTAATAAAAATATATAATTTTTTATTCTCATATGAAAAATATTAGCATAACAACAAAAATTCAGAAATATGAAAGAACAACAAGCTATCGAGTGTTATGCTATAAGTATCCAAAAATAAAGATGATGGAAATAAGTTGAGAAGATTATATTGCAGAAAAAGTTAAATAACCCATAAGAAAAACAAAAACTTTAATTGAGATACAAATGACAAATCAGTGGAAGAAAAAAGAAAATATGAGATATTTATATTAATATTTATGGAGACTCGTGAAATTCTTATATCAGGATTATTACGACTATTAAAAATTTATAAATTAAATTAAAGAAGTTAAAAATTATTATTGCATGCGTTGAAAAATTAGTCACATAATGAATACATCAACCTAAAAATACTTTCACATCCAAATCAATGGCTTAAAGATGGTTTTTTTTCTTTTCAAATTCTCAAAATAGACTTGCATACTTTTTTAAAAACAACTTATTCACTTTATTGTTTCAGTTGATAAAGTCAAATCTGAAAATCGACCGAAAAAAAATACTAACATTCAAAATTATTTCTGTAATAAATGACATTAACTTATAAAGAATTTTTCACATAATTTTTAATGCCATAATGACTGTGTTTTTCATATGCTCAAAAACCAAAGATTTCGCAATTTCAAATAATAATTATAATTTAATATTTAAGTAATTACATATTAATTTAGTGTAGGAATAAATGATAATCATGTCTATCAATCAATCGATCAGTTTGGTTCGACTTTAATATTATCGGTTTGGTTTATCGATTTTTTATTATTAAATATGTCAAACCAAGAACAAACCATTTAGATTTTTTTAATTGATTTTCGGTTTATCAAGTTTTTGGTCTTTAATGGTTCAATTTTTGGTTACCCAATAAGAAAATACTCATAAAATAGATATATGACTTATCTAACAATTTGACACAATATGATGAGATATAATAAAATAAACAAATCAATTGAGCACCTAAACTTAATAATATGCAATATTTGATCTCATATTCGAATTTACTTTCTAACAGAAGTATGATACATTTGAAGCCAAGCATATACATGACTTACGAGTATCGATTTAGTATCACGTGATGTTAAATTATTAATATTTAATATTTATGGAGGGATAAAATTGTAAATTATCATTGTCTTACTGGGTTGTCGATTTACCCAATAACCCAACACTAAAAATCAAAATCGAACCAATAGTTTATTTTGTAAAATCATTGGAAACCCGTTAACCAAATAAACTAATAACAATAAACCAATAATATTTTTTTGTTTGATTTTATCGGTCAATTCGATTTTTGCACACCACTACCTTTAACGAAAAGTGAAATTACTAATTTACTCCCCATTAGACATAAAAATCCTAATAGCTAAAATTAACTCCCTACCCATTGGCATAGGCGTGAAGAACCACAAGACCCTCAATATTTTTCCTCTATTACTGGCTTTAATGACAAATGACCAGGCTCATTGTGCATGTTCGTACAGTTTTCCAAATGATCAAAATAATATGCATGGGTTGATCAAGCTTGATTGATTTTATATGTCTTCCTATTAATGTTATAGCTTTTCAATGCTCTATTCTAAAGGTAGTCTATAATCCTTAAGTGTTGAACATGCTCGTCCCTGCTCCGCGAGTATATTAGGACATGAATAATGAATACGATCACGACCGAGTCAAGATAAGTCCCAAGCACTCAAGTCATCAAGTCCCTGAAGACAGCAAGGGCATTAGTAAGCCCAAAAGTCATCACTAGAAACTCCTAGTGGGGAGTGTATTAGTGTATCAACGAGTCTTAATGATAGTTGTGACACCCCCTAACTCCATGATCTTATGTATCAATGTTTCAAGACTCATTTGCTTAGATGGGGAGTGTATTAGTGTCGTTGGGGACTTCTAGTACTTATACATGTTCAAGACTTTCCTACGAGTTGAGTTTTGGGTATTAGATCATGCAAGGGTCAATTTTAAACGAGCATAACTTTAAGCATACTTGGAACTGGATAGCCTACGACATGTCAAATAAAATCCCTTTGACTTAGCTTTCCTCACTCGATTTCACCTCATTCTAAGGTCAAATGAAGCACTTATGAACACTTTTGTGAGACCGTCCCTTGCAGCAATGTCACACGAGCACTTAGAAGGGTAGTAGGCCTTTGTACGATCCGTCTGGGCTACCTTGAGATAGGAAAGACCATTTTTTGTCTAAGACATGTGACACGACTAGTGGCACGGGCTGTGTGGCTTACGACTGACCATATGGATGGTCGTGGGTTGTGTTCAAGGGAAGCTTAGTGAGCATGGGAGGAATTTTGACCAAGTGTGGTGCCACAGGCACCTTGACGGGCCATGCCAGGTCAAACGTCTCGTGTCCTTGGGTGTGGGGTGGCCTGGCAACATTTTCCTATCTAAGTGTAGTTCAACAGACCACTACACAGATCGTGTAGCACCACACGATCGGTGGAGTGGCCTGTCAAAGTGACAATGAAGTTAACTTTTTTCCAAGTGTTCCAATTCCAACTTTTAGAATGAGTATCATCTCGCGGCACTTTACACGACCCGTGGAGTGCCACATGACCAATGTAACCTCAACTGAGTTGACACTTTGTCAATTTTTCCATGCATTCACTATTGGCATTTTTGTGAATTTAATCTACTCTAGTGAATTTTTTAGACTTCCAATGCTATCTTAACCTCCCCAAAGTACCTAAACCTATTCCGAAGGATCAAACTCATTACTCACATCTCAAATGCACTTACAAATTCTCTCAAGAGCTTCATCAAAACCCCAATACAAATTCAAGGAAACTCAAGAGCAAGCTTTGGATTCCAAGACCTACTTCCAAACTTCAAATCCTTAACGACTCAATTTCAAGAAACTCAAAGTCTAAGGTATGTGGATTTTATTCATAGATACCTTTCACCCATGAAGCCTAATCTTCCATTTCTATGAAAATTACATGTTCCTAAGTTGTGTTGCTTATGGGTATTATTGATTAATGATTATAATCATATACTATATTGGGGTTTCATGAAAGTTTGATTAAAAATACATGATTACTCATTTTTAATTCTATACCATGAGATGATTTGCCTATTATGATTATTCATGTTTTAAGCTATAGAACTATGATCTCTTTTGATATTGATGGAGGTTTTCAACATATTTCATATAAGGGTTTTACCAAGTATTGGTGGGTTGATTGTCATGTTCCAAAGTACCATTTGGGTGGATTGGCATCCATTGCCGATAAGACTCGAGAGAACCAATATGTAACTATGCACTTTCTATACTTACTATAAGGGGTTTTTGCGTTTGACATGCCTTTAAGAATATAAATAGTGATAACAAGCCAAAAGGAAATGCATATGACTAGGCCATTGGGGCCACGGTATTTAAAGTATGAGTCATGACCAAACTTTACTTTACATAGTCTACAAAGCCTCTAAATAAAGAAAAACATTTGATAAGGGTCATGACAGGCCCTGTCTTAACAAACTGTGCAATCAAAATACGTAAGCTCTAGACATATACAAATCCCCGAAGCAACCTAAAGCTTGGTGACAACAGCTGAATATCCTGTAATTCTACTGGGGAGATCTACTAGCACCTGTACCTGCAGCATGAAATGCAGGTCCCCCGTAAGGGATGTCAATGCAAGATAATGTACTGAGTATATAAGGCAAGACATACTGTACATAAAGTAATAACTCAAATGAAACTATGCATTTGTAGCAGAATATGGACCACCCTAAGTTAAACTATGAAATCCTGTACTTTATGTCCTTTATATTACTTTACCTTTACTGTATAATCTGTGCACAGCTGTAAAACAAATGACCAACTAATCAGTGGTGAAAATGTATCGGGTTCATCCCTAGCTAGGTTATACTCAACCCCTCCGGCTACCGCCCCTTTGATAGGATCGTCCCTGGCTAGGTTATACTCAATCCCCTTGGGCTACCACCTATCAGAAACTGTATAATTTATCTTTCAATTACCTTTGAGATAATTCTATTGGTGGTCATAATATTGAAGCTGTAGGGCTGTATATGTAGCATGTGACATGTGGATAATCACACAAGATAACATGACAATGAAAAGAGTATATTACACAAATGATGAAATGCGTATGAAATGGAACAACTCTTGAACTTTAGCTTGTAGCAGGAACTCAATGTAACTTGGTGCCAAAGCATGTATGCAGGTTTAAAGGTGACTATATATGGAATCATATGAACATGTACAGAGTAGAGACATGGTTAATAGTTGTTTCAGAGTTGGTGAATGCCTTTATGTACCAAGGAGAGATCTATGTTTCATACAAAGCAATACGAAATCAAATAGCCTTACATACCTCATTGTGTAACCTTGTTACTACCTTGAGATAACCTTACCTTCATTCAAATACTTATCTACAATATATTAGGTGATAAAACTAGCATTAATAGCCAATAGATACACCTTGTTATCCCAATCACATAAGAAAATAACACATGGGCAGCGAGCGGGTGATTATAAACTCGAGCATATTCCTTTGACCTTTCTGCCTCTAATCATATTTTCTAACACACATTAGCATATACACATAATGTAAAGCCTATTTTAATATCATAACAGGCTTACAACATCCCACAAAGTACAACACATCACAATTTCACACAATCTAGAAACGGACAGCATAACATTACCTTCCTTCGCTACATTTCGACATCGACAACTCCAAACTTATTTCAAATTTAACCAAACTATTCTAGAAATAATTACACATACAAATAGACCTAAAATAGTCTTATAATAGCACTTAATAATTCATGAAGGATGTGAGCTAATAGCCTTATATACAACAGCCCGCAAGTTCCAATCAATATGACACTTAAGATAACTCGATAAAACGTGCTTGTTAAATGAAACCAAAACCAGGGAAGAAACCTTAGGGTGATGTT
>JAOTQJ010183853.1:0-22661 GCA_025642045.1 Solanum sejunctum | reverse complement strand
ATACCTTTCAAGTCCCTTACTAGACCCAAATCTTCATATCCATCAAACCAAGCGCTTCCTTGACCAACTAATGCCACTACACCACTTAGGAGATCCAATATACCAAGCTTGAAGCGTCAAATAATTGAAACATCGAAAAAAAAATTTTTTTTTCTTAGCACTGTAGCAACCCGAGAGGTTGCTTAGCTGCTCTCTTTAGTTCTCTCTTTTGTTTCTAGGTATGGAACTTCTCTTGAACACAATAGATATAAGCATATATATATATATAGGCAAACCAAGACTCTACTTAGACCAATCAAAAAAACCCACAACATATGACCCCACTAACAATTTAAATCTTAAAGACTACACTTTAGAAGAAATTTACATTGGTCCCAAACATTACCAAATTGAACCAATTAAGGACTTACAGGTTCTAACAGTATCATGGGTGAAAGGAACCCATGAAAGAAACCCACATACCTTGACATTGGAGAATCTCTGAAGAAGATTGGAGATGGAGACTTGAGGTTTGATTGAGAACCTTAAGATCCGGATGAGTTTATGAGACTTGAAATTGGGAGATAAAATATTGTCTAAGTGTTTGAGTGAGTATTGAGAATGTATTCAATTATATGAGGGTGAAATAAGTCTAAGTATAAGGCATTTTCATCCATGGGAACACTTAGTCCCAAGACCCAAAAGCCTTGGACTGAACTTGAAAAACGCAAAAATCTCACTGTAATTCATATTTTTGGGAAAATGAAATTGCAATTTGTTTGCTCTAAAATCAGGGATAGGCCCATTTGCCACTCAATTGGATCCCCTGAATAAGAATGTGAAGTCAGAATTTCGATATCATGCACAGATTTTAAGATATATGAAAATTATGATTCTGGGCACTTTTGAGGCACATTTTCAGGCACTTTTGGGGTCGTTTCAATATCTCCCCCCTGGGAACATTCATCCCCAAATGTAAAAGAAACATATATGAGAGATACAAACATGAAAATTTCAGTCCACATAAGGATTTGCAAAAATACACTTAAATATCATTTGAAAAATCTCAACATAAGTGTAAAATCATCATGAACTTGTCAATTTAAACATAAACGTATGCAATCACATGAGGGATGAAATTAAGAATTGAGATCACATAAAGGACTTAGATCAATACCTTAGGCTTGACTAAAGTGAAAAAGATAAGGGTATCACATTTTCATATCCGTTTTGGGCTTAACTTGCCCTTGTTACCAAAATAGACCACACCATTCATGGGTGACACCTTCACATAAACCCAATCACCAACCTTGAATTCAAGATCCTTTGTCCTCACATCGGCATAAGACTTTTGGCAACTTTGGGATGTTTTAAATCTTTCTCTAATCATTCTTACCTTCTGCATAGCATCCATAACCAGATACAGACCTAATAGAGCCACCTCTCTAACCTTAAACCACCCAACCAGTGATCTACAATGTCTACTATAGAGAGCCTCAAAAGGAGCTATACTAATACTTGAATGAAAGCTATTGTTATATGCAAACTCAATCAATGGAATATGATCATCCCAACTACCCTCAAGCTCCAATACACTAGCCCCAAGAATATCCTCAAGTGTTTGGATAGTTTTGTTTGCTTGGCCATCCGTTTGAGGGTTAAAGGTCGTACTAAGACTTACCTTAGTTTTGAGACCTCTTTGCAAGGACCACCGGAAGTGTGAAGTGAATTTTCCACCATGATCCAATATGATGGATAGACTAACCCCATGCAACCTCACCAAGTCATGAATGTACGACCTAGCATACTTTTCAGACTCATATGTAGTCTTGACCGGTAGAAAGTGAGTCGATTTTGTCATCCTATCAACCACAACCCATATAGAATCAAAACCCTTTCTAGTCTTGGGCAACCCAACCCCAAAATCCATATTAATCTCTTCTCACTTCCAAGTAGGAATATCTAGGTCTTGGGTTAGGCCACCAGCATTTGATGTTTGGCTTTGACTTATTGGCAACTATGGCAACCAAAAATAAATTTGGCAATGCTCCTCTTTATGTTTCCGCACTAATACACCTCTCTCAAATCCCTATATATCTTAGTAGACATGGGGTGAATAGAATAAGAAGAACCATGAGCCTCATCAAGAATCTTTTCCTTCAAGTTATCAACACAAGTCACACATAACCTACCTTAGTACCTAAGGGCACTATCTCCCCCTTGGAAGAAAACCTCCACCTTACCATCTTTTACCAATGCCTTCAATTCCAACAAAGCAGCATCAAGATCTTACTTAGCTTTCACCTCGTTAACCAATGAAGATTTAGAACCATCAACAACGACAACACCCCTATTATCAACTAATTCCAACCTAACCCCTAATCTACCCAACCGATGTACCTCCTTAGCCACCCCTTTGCCACCATCATCAACATGAGCTAGGCTACCCATGGACACCCTACTCAAGGCATCCGCCATAACATTAGCCTTACTAGGATGATAATACACACTCATGTCATAATGCTTAAGAAGTTCTAGCCACCTTTTTTGCCTCAAGTTGAGATCTTTTTGGGTGAAGAGACATTTGAGGCTCTTATGATCGGTGAACACATCAACATGCACCCCATACAAATAGTAACACCTATCTTTAATTCAAATACCACAGAGGCTAGCTCAAGATAATGGGTAGGATAGTTCTTTTAATGCACCTTATGTTGCCTAGAAGCATAGGCTATGACCTTACTATTTTACATTAGAACATAATCCAAACCAACTCTAGAAGCATCACAATGCACAACAAACCCCTTTAGCCCATCTGATAGTTACAATATAGGAGCAGATATAACCTTATCTTTCAAGGTTTGGAAACTCTTTTCACACTCATCGATCTACAGAAACTTAACATTCTTTTAGGTCAATTTTGTCATAGGAGAAGAAATAGAGGAGAATCCGTTCACAAATCTCTGGTAGTAACCCGCTAGGCCTAAGAAGCTCCTAATACAATGGGTTAATGGTCTAGGCCAATTTCTATTCACATATCAGGATACACCTTAATACCATCCCCCAACGCCACATGACTTAGGAAGGCAACATCTTTCAATCAAAATTCACACTTGTCATATTTAACATGTGATTTCTCTTCCCTCAATCTTTGCAACACTACTCTTAGATGACCCCTATGCTCCTCTTCATTATGTGAATATTTCAAAGTGTCATCTATGAAGACCACAACAAACGAATCAAGGTAGGGTTTGAGGACCCTATTCATAAGATCCATGAATATGACCAACACATTGGTCAAGCCAAAAGATATCACAACAAACTCATAATGTCTATACCTAGTTTGGAAGGCCATCTTGGGAATATCACACTCCCTCACCTTCACTTAATGATACTCGGATTGAAGATAATTGTTAGAGAAGTGGCTAGCACCTTACAATTGGTCAAACAAATCATTAATCCTTGGAAAGAGGATACCTATTATTGATGGTGACCCTATTAAGTCATTGGTAGTCAATACATATTCTAAGAGATCTATCCTTCTTCTTCACAAACAACACTAGTGCACGCCAAGGTGAATGTCTAGGCCTAATGAAACCTTTCTCTAATAAGTCCCTCAATTCTTCCTTCAACTTCTTTCACTCTAATGGGGCCATACGATAAGGGAAACATAAATGGGTTGAGTATCAAGGAGGAGGTCTATACCAAAGTCTATTTCCTTTTGGGTGGAACATCGGGAAGGTCATTGGAAAGACATCAAGAAACTCGTTTAGAACTGAAAATGACTCTATGGGAAGGACTTTGGACTCCACATCCCTAACCCTAGAAAGATGAAGACGACCCCAGGAGGTCAACTTACGATCTTTAATGCAAGAGGTGAATCTACCCTTGACTACTATATCATTACTCTCCCACTCAACGATGGGTTCATTTGGGAATTGGAATTTGACCCTACAGGTTCTACAATCAATAGAGGTATAGTATGCATACAACTAATCCATCCCAAGAATGACATCAAAATCTACCATGTCCAACTCAACAAGATCAAAAGGTAATATTCTCCATAAAATACAAATGGGACAATTTCTATAGGCCTTCTTAGATGCACCAATAGGAGTAGACACCTCATATGACTCACACAATAATTCAAGCTCAACATGGAACTTTTTGGCAACAAAGGGGGTGAAAAAAGAAAGAGTGGCATATGGATCAATCAATACATACACATCAAAACCAAAGATTTTCAACATACCTGTAGTAACATCGAGCACCTCATCAACCCCTTGCCTCCCAGGTAAAGCATAAAACCAATTGTGCCTTAGGTCACCATCTTGTCAACCACTTCTTCCCAAAGGAACCATATTTGCACCTTATGGACGAACCTCCTTATCCTTATTGCAATTTTGAGGGCAATCCAACATCTTATGCCCAACTCTCACACAACCATAACACGTATTTGTGTCCCTAAAGCATGGGCCACTATGAACCTTACCATATTTCGGACACCCACCATTAGGAACCATACCCCCAACACCTTGGTCCCTTGGAAAATCATTGGAAAACCTCTTATGAAATGCATGAGAAGACCCTTGGTCTTGATGGAACTGTCCACCCTTTCAACTCTGGAAGTTTCCCTCAAAATGGGCCCTCTTGGCCTTATAACTCCTTCTCTTCCTCAATATTTTTCCTCCTCTATTTATTCAGCATAGGTAATTAAATGGGACAATTCTATGTCACTAGTCACATGGCGGACCCCACTCCTCACTCACTAAGTTGAAAACACCCATCATAAATTTGTTCATCCTAGACCTTGAGTCGGCTACCAAGTATAGAATATATTTTATGAAAGTTGGTTGAACTTGAGTGAATACTCCCTCACACTCATAGAACCTTGTCTCAAATTCAAAAATTCCCCTAATTTGGCTTCCCTAAGCTTAAGAGGAAAGAATCAGTTAAGGAAAGTCTCCTTGAACTCTTCCCAAAGTACCACATTGTTGACCCCTTCTCCTATTTCCATTGATTGTACCATATTTGTGCTAACCCTTTGAGTTGGTAGGTTGCTAACTCTGCCTTATCCTCCGACCTCACACATATGATACCCAAAATCTTATAGATCTCATCAATGAACTCTTGAGGGTTCTCACTCACCTTTGACCCATGGAATTTCAGGGGATTCATCCTCATGAAATCTCTCACCTGATAAGCCGGTATAGAATCATGATTGGATTGAGCCCCTTGGTTGGCTTACTTAGCAACAACTTGTGCAAGCAAAGTGAGAGCTTCCCGAAGCTATCCATTAGTAGGTTGCTCCTCAGGTGTGCAGGCTTTTCTACCTCATGTGTTAGGCATGATCTAACCTAGCAAAGGACAATCCGTTGGGTAAAACCTTACCTCAACTTCTATAAAATGACATATAGTAAGAAAAAAGAAAAAATTGCCTAAACACTTAATAGCCTTTTACTCATAGTTATGGTGCACAACACAACCATGAATAAGACTCTGATCGATGAGGTGTGTTGGACTCTGAGTATCTAACAATCTAGTTCTCTGATACCAACTTTGTCATGATCCAAGCTTAAGGACTAGACGTGACACGGTGCAAGGAGAACCCAAGGGATCCCAAGCAAGCCTCTTAGCACATCATCATACATCCTTGGTCAAGAAAGCAATAAATAACAACAAGAATGGTAAATAGGGATTACTGGGGCTAAGGTACATCTTTCATATCATAAACAATAAGAGTCAAAGCTTATACCATTACACATGACATATCCAACAAAACCTCTACTACATAGATAAGAGCGAGGGCTAAGACAAGCAAACGCACTCAACATCATAGTCAATGTAGACATAAAAGAAAGGTAGTGATATAATATAGCATGAGGTCATAGGCATCATTTCGAAAATAGAGGACTCACCAAAGAGCTTGAGAGAAGTCATAAGCCACATGGAGGAGTAGGATCAAGTGGGGCTCCGATCCCTACATGGTGACATCATATAGGTATAAAGTATGCATTAGTATGTTTGAATGTACTAAGTATGTAGGATGCAATACAACAAGTGATAAGCACCATAAGCAAAATGCATAATATAGGTAATGGGTAAGCATACAAAAATATGGCATGTATGAATGATGCTTGAAGTAAAACCATGCTTATATATAACATAATACATGTGTAAGGAGGGATAACTATTAGTGTATATCTACGGCCTACCACCACTTTGGAGAAGCAAATGAGGTATGAACCCCTCAATAGGTTGATGAGATACAAACCTTCCAACATGGTTGATGGAGTACATACCCCCTAACATGGTTGTTAAGGTACAAACCTCTCTAAATGGTTGCATAGGCCTACCACCTCCCGAATGATGCGATCGAGGTACAAACCCCTCAATAAGGTTACTAGGCTTACAACCCCTCGAGTGAGGCTTGGTATATTCCCAAAACTATAGAGATAATATCATATACATATATTCCTTTCATCATCATATAGCCATTCAACTCATAAGACATGCATTTTACCTTCAATTCCCCAAGAAATCATAATCTAGATATTTTATCATACACTTGGGAGGTATGTAGTACTAGTGTAAAATCATGCAATTCAAGAATGAAATCATGCTAACATATTCAATGTAAAACCATCAATAGATACTTGGTAACACCCTTAAGCAATATACATCAGCATCCTTCATCAAATCTCACACTAGATCCTAGATTCATAGCTTAAAATATGCTAAAACAACCATAATTTCTTGAAACCCCAATATAGTATGCAATGAAATTCGTAATCGATAGGACCCATGAGTAAATCAACTTTAAATCATGCAATTTTTAGGTAAAAAAAGAGCTTGGGTATCATGGGTGAAAGTAACCCATGAAAGAAACCCACATACCTTGACTCTGAAGAATCTTTGAAGAAGAATGGAGAGGGACACTTGAGGTTTGGTTGAGAACCTTAAGATACGAATGAGTTTTTGGGACTTGAATTTAGGAGATAAAATATTATCTAACTGTTTGAGTGAGTATTTAGGAATATCTTGAATGACATGAGTGTGAAATAAGACTAATCATAGACATTTTCATGCATGAGAACACTTAGGCCAAAAGACCCAAAAGCCTTGTATCAAACTTGAAAAACTGGGCAAATTTATATTAAGTCGCGCCCTTGGCGTACATGCTAGGGGCACGAAAATCTCACTAGAAATCAAATTTTTAGAAAATGGAATTATGATTTATTTACTCTAAAATTGGGGTTAGACCCATTTCCCATTCAATTTAACCCCCTGAACAAGAATATGAAGTTGAATTTTGGATATCAGACACAAATTTTGAGATATATGGAAATTATGATTCCAGCCAATTTTGAGACACATTTTCGGGCAATTTTTAGGGTCGTTTCATATTCTATGGGTCAAAGGTGGATGAGGATTCTTAAGAGTTTATTGATGATTCTATTTTGGGTGTTAAATCAAAATAGAAGGTGGAGTTGGTGGCTTACCCACTCAAGGGGGTGGTATAAATATGGTTTAATCAATGGAAGGAGGATTAGGGAATCAATAATGTGGTGCTTTGGTAGGAGTTCAAGGTAGCTTTTCTTAATCGATTCTTCCCCCTTGAGCTTAGGGAAGCCAAGTTGGTGGAGTTTATAAATTTGAGACAAGGGTCTATGAGTGTGAGGAGTATGCCCTCAAGTTCAATCATTTCTCCAAAAATTCTCACCACTTGGTTGTCGACCCAAGGTCGCGAATGAACAAATTCGTGATGGGTGGTCCAATTTGGTGAGTGAGAAATGCCAGTCCGCTATGTTGAATAGTGACATGGATTTATCTCATTTGATGACCTATGCCGAACAAATGGAGAAGTAAACTTTGAGGAAAAGGAGGAGTAATGAGGCTAAGAGGGCTTGTTTTGAGGGAAAGTTCCAAAGTTGAAAAGGTGGATGGTTCTATCAAGGCCAAGGGTCTTCTTATGCTTCTAATAGGGGGTTTGCCAATGACATCCCAAGAGCCCAAGGTGTTGGTGGCATGGATCTTAATAATGTATGTACAAAATGTGGAAAGGCTCATGGGGCCCATGTTTAAAAGATACTAATGTATGTTATAGATGTGGGGATGTGGGTCACAAGAAGATTGATTGTCCTCATAACTGCATCAAGTGTAAGGAAGTTCATCTACAAGGTGCAAATATGGTTCCTTTGGGGAGAGGTGGCCAACAAGGTGGAGCCCTAAGGTACAATCGATTCTATGCACTCCTAGAGAGGCAAGGGGTTGAAGAGGTACTCGATGTTATCATTGGTATGTTAAAAGGCTTTGATTTTGATGTGTATACATTGATTGATCCGGGTCCTAATCTTTCTTTTGTTACCCCCTTTGTTGCCAAAAAGTTTCATGTTGAGCCCGAATTATTGTGTGAGTCTTATAAGGTGTCTACTCCTATTGGTGCATCAATTGTTGCTAGAAAGGAGTAGAGAAATTGTTCTATTTGCATTTTTCATAATATTTTGCCTTGTGAACTTGTTGAGTTGGATATAGTTGATGTCATTCTTAGGATGGATTGGTTTCATGCATACTATGCCTCTATTGATAGTAGAACCCGTAAGGTCATATTCCAATTCCCAAATGAGCCCATTCTTGAGTGGGAGAGTCATGATGTAGTGGTCAAGGGTAGATTCATCTCTTGCATTAAACCCTGTAACTTGATCTCCAAAGTGGTAAATAAGTTTCTTAATGCCTTCCCTAGTGACCTTCCCGGTGTTCCTCCCAAAAGGAAAATAGATTTTGATATCGACCTCCTTTTCAAAACTCAACCCATTTCTATTCCCCCTTACCGAATGGCCCTGACAGAGTTAAAAGAGTTAAAGTAGTAATTGAGGGATTTGTTAGAGAAGGGTTTCATTAGGCCTAGCCAATCACCTTGGCGTACTCGGGTGTTGTTTGTAAAGAAGAAGGATAGGTCCCTTAGAATATGTATTGACTAATGGCAACTCAATGGGGCTACCATAAAGATAAGTATCCTCTTACAAGGATTGATGATTTGTTTGGCCAATTGCAAGTGGATGGCCACTTCTCTAGGATTGATCTTCGGTCCGAGTACTATCAAGTCAAGGTGAGAGAGTGTGATATTCCTAAGATGGACTTTCGTACTAGGTATGAGCATTATGAGTTTGTTGTGATGTCCTTTTGGTTGACCAATGTAGCAGCTATTATGAATAGAGTCTTTAAACCCTACCTTGATTCGTTTGTTGTGGTCTTCACTGATGATATTTTGAGCTATTCACATAGTGAGGAGGAGTATATGAGTCATTTGAGAGTGGTTCTATAAAGATTAGGGGAAGAGAAGTTATTTGCCAAGTATGAAAAAATGTGAATTTTGGTTAAAAGAGGTTGCCTTCCTAGGCCATGTGGTGTTAGGGGATGGCTGGTTACTATCAGAGGTTTGTGAATGGATTCTCTTCTAGTTCTTCTCCTTTAAGCAAGTTGACTCAAAAGAAAGTCAAATTTGTGTGGATCAATGAGTGTGAAAAGAGTTTCCAAACATTGAAAGATAAGCTTGTATCCGCTCCTATATTGTCACTACTAGAAGGGCTAGAAAGATTTGTTGTATATTATGATGGTTCAAGAGTTAGTTTGGTTTGTGTGTTGATGTAAAATGTTAAGGTGATAGCCTATTCTTCTAGGCAACTCAAAGTGCATGAAAATAATTATACTACTCATGATATTGAACTAGCCACCGTGGTATTTGCATTTAAGATTTGGCATCACTATTTGTATGGGGTGCATCTTGATGTGTTCACCGATCATAAGAGTCTCCAATATGTCTTCACTCAAAAAGATCTCAACTTGAGACAAAGAAGGTGGTTAGAACTTCTTAAGGATTATGATATGAGTGTGCATTATCATCTCGGTAAGAGTGATGTGGTGGCCGAAGATTTGAGTAGGGTATCCATGGGTAGCCTAGTACTTGTTGATGATCATGGCAAAGGGGTGGCTAGGGAGGTCCATCGGTTGGCTAGATTGGGAATTAGGTTAGAAGAGGTTGATAATAATAGTGTTATTATTATTGATGGTTCTAAATCTTAATTGGTTGAGGAGGTGAAAGCTAAGCTAGATCTTGACCTTAGTTTGTTGGAATTGAAGGCATTGGTAAGTGATGGTAAGTTACAGGTTTTCCCCTAAAGGGGAGATGGTTCCCTTAGGTTCCAAGGTAGGTTGTGTGTGCCTTGTGTAGATGGCTTGAGGGAGAAAATCCTTGATAAGGCTCATGGTTCTTCCTATTCTATTCACCCTGGTTCTACTAAGATGTATAGAGATTTGAGAGAGGTGTATTGGTGGGGAGTTATGAAGAGGGACATTGCCAAATTTGTATTTGGTTGTCATAGTTGTCAACAAATCAAAGCCAAATATCAAAGGCCGGGTGGCCTAGCCCAAAACATAGAGATTCCCACTTGGAAATGGGAAGAAATTAATGTGGATTTTATGGTAGGGTTGCCTAATAGAAAGGATTTTGTTTCCATATGGGTTGTGGTTGATAGGTTGACTAAGTCGGCTCATTTTCTACCGATTAAGACTATATATGGGGATAAAGATTATACGAGGTTGTACATTCATGACTTGGTGAGTTTTCATTGGGTTCCTTTGTCCATCTTATCAGATCAAGGTGCTTAATTTACTTCATATTTTTGGAGGTCCTTTCAAAGGGGTATTGGCACAAGAGTTAAAATTAGTATGATCTTTCACCCTCAAACGGATGGCCAAGCTAAAATAACTATCCAAACAATTGAGAATATGCTTAGCACTCATGTATTGGAGCTTAAGGGTAGTTAGAATGATCATTTTCCATTGATTGATTTTGCCTATAACAATAGCTATCATTCTAGCATCGGTATGGCTCCTTTTGAAGCTCTCTATAGTAGACATTGTAGATCACCAGTTGGGTGGTTTGAGTTTGGAGAGGTGGCTTTGTTGGGTTAAGATCTAGTTATGGAGGCTCTTGAGAAGGTTAGGATGATTAGAGAAAGGTTGAAGATGGGCCAAAGTCGCCAAAAGTCCCATGGCGATGTGAGGAAAAGGGATCTTGAATTCAAAGTTAGTGATTGGGTCTATTTTAAGGTTTCACCTATGAAGGGTATGGTTCGTTTTGGCAAGAAAGGTAAGTTAACCCCAGATATATGGGTCCTTATAGGGTGACGAGGAGGATTGGTAAGGTGGCTTATGAGTTGGTCTTGCCTAGTGAAATGACTTTGGTTCATCAAGTGTTTAATATGTCTATGTTGAGGAAGTGTGTGGGTGATCTGTATCCTATTGTTCCATATGGGTATATTTTAAGACAATTTGACTTATGAAGAGGTTCCAGTTCAAATTTTGGATACATAAGTGAAGAGCTTGAGGAACAAGGATGTTGTTTCCGTTAAGGTCCTTTGGAATAATCAACAAGTTAAAAATGCTACATGGGAGGCCGAAGGGGACATACAAAAATGATATACTTATCTTTTTCACTCTATTCAAGCCTAAGATATTGATCTAAGTCCCCTATGTGATCTCAAGTCTAAGATCAGCCCATGAAATTTGCATGAATGCATGTTTAGATTGACAAGTTCATGATGATTTTACACTTACGTTAAGATTTTTGAATTGATGTTTAAGTGCATTGTTGCATCCTTATGTGGGCTAAAATTTTCATTTTCAGATCTCTCATGTACGTTTCTTTAACATTCGGGGACGAATGTTCCCAAAGGGGAGATATTGAAATGATCCCCAAAAGTGCTCGAAAATGTGCCTCGGAAGTGCCCAGAATCATAATTTCCATGTATCTCAAAATTCGTGCGTGATATTGAAAATAGAACTTCATATTCTTGTTCAGAGAGTCAAGTTGAATGGGAAATAGGTCTAACCCCATTTTAGAGCAAAGAAATCGCAATTTTATTTTCCCAAAAAATTGATTTGCAGAGAGCTTTTCACACCAATGGCACGCCATAGTGTAAAAATGTTGCTAGTTTTCACTTTGGTCCAAGGCTTTTTGGTCTTGGGACTAAGCCTTCCTATTCGTGAAAATACATATACTTAGCTATATTTTACCTTCATATCATTCAAAACATTCCCAAATACTCTCTCAAACACTTAGACTCATATTTCACTCCAAACACTTATATTTAAATAGCTTGGATATCATAAGTGAGTCAAAGCTCAAGCATAATATATAAATTGTCCAACAACACCTCCACTACATAGATAAGAGCGGGGGCCAAGAAAGTAACGGGCTCACCCTCATAGTTAATACATACATAAAAGAAGATAGTCCTAGAACATAATATAAGAGAATAGTCATTGTCCCCGGAATAGAGGACTCACCAAAGGCTAACTTGAACAATCCGTCTATCCATGAGAAGAATCAATAGGATCCCTGATTCCTACGTGGTAAGATTATGTAGGCATGGAGTATGCATTAGTACGTTTGAATGTACTAAGTATATAGGATGCAATGCAACAATAGATAGGCATCATAATCAAAATGCTTAATATAAAAATATGACATATATGTTCAATACATAAGTAAAACATGATCAAGTAAGCCATGCTCATATAGGATGTCATATGTAAAGAAGAGACCAAGCTAGTTGTTCAAGCTATAAACCCCTTGGTGGTTGTGTGGTATAAACTCCTTACATGGTTGATGGTAATCACACCTTACGAACACGGTGACAAAGTATAAACTCCTTGCATGATTGATGGTAATCACACCTTACCAACACGGTGACGAAGTATAAACCCCTCACATGGTTGATGAGTATAAACCCCCAATATTTTTACTAGGGCTCTTGTCCCCCGAATTGGGTATGATCTAATGCAACACTTTATATAGGATTTATCACATGCTCTAGTGCAACACTTCTTATAGGAATAATCGTATACATAAGTTCATTTCATCATCATAACATCATTCATATCATATCTCATGCTTGGGACCTTTAATTCCTCAAGAAACCATATCCAGACATTTTATCAAACACTTTGAGGGTGTGAAATGGGGCTAAAGACCATGCAATTTAGAGATGAAATCATGCAATAAAATCTATTGGAAGACCATCAATCAACACCTTGCAACACCCGCAAGACATTCACATCAAAATCCCTCATTAAATCCAACATTAGACCCAAGATTTAGAGCTGAAAACATGCTAAAACAACTACACTTTTATGAACTTAAATCACTGTGCTGTAAATTTCTCAATATACAAGACCCATATGTAAAATCAACTTTAAATCATGCACTATTAGTTAAATGTAGGCTTAGGCACAATGGATGAAATGACCCAATGGTTCAACACCACATACCTTGACTTTGGAGAAACCTTGAAGAAAATTAAAAATGGAGACTTGAAGCTTGAATGAGATCCTTGATGAAATCCTTAAGATTGGTCTTGAGTTTGGGACTTGAATTTAGGGTGAAATATGTGTATAAGTGTTTGAGAGAATATTGGAGAATGTTAAGGATGATATGAGCATGAAATAAGGCTAAGTATAGGTAAAAAATAGGTATGGAAACTCTTGGGCCCATGACTTGAAAGTCTTGGACTGAAATCAAAGAAACAGGAGAAAAATAACACTGGTACGCATTGCGGAGGCGACGTGGATTACTTACTGGAAATCTGCATTTCTAAAAAAATAAGTTCTATGAAAATGGGCATATATTCTTCATGCAAACTCCAGATGAGGTGAAACCAAGTATGTTGGAAAGCTAATTTAAGGAGCTTTAATTTGAAAGGTCGTGGGCCACTCAATGTTTTGTTTGCTAAGAGATATGCCCCTTCAAAATTGACCCTCCTAAATTGTATTTTTTATGATTTTTAGATTTTGATATGGTTGCTCTAAAATTTGGGTTAGACCCATTTCCTACTTAATTTGACCCCCTGAACAAGAATATGAAATTGAATTTTCTAAATAATGAATGAATTATTAGATATATGGAAATTACAATTTTGGTCACTTTCGAGGCATATTTTCGAGTACCTTTTGGGGTCATTTCAATATCTTCCCCTTGCGAACATTCGTCTCTGGATGTCAAAGAAATGTACAAATAAAGAATGATGATGTGCTATCAAAATACAACACATTTGGTGACTGAAACAAGAGATTTTGTGAGTTCTTAGAGCGACGTTTTATGGTTTTGATGTATTTTTATGTTAATCTTTCAGAAACGTTAGGTTGGCATGATTTTGAAGTTGCAGATTTTGCTGGGGCATAGGCTACATGAACCCACCTATGAGTCGTATCTCAAGCTACAAGTCGTATGGTTTGTCATAGCAAGAATCATAGACCAAAAATTCTGAAATCTGCCAAGTATATATCACTCCTATGAGGACATCCTATGAGTCGTAAGATACACTACGACTGATATAGGTGGACTAATGGTAAAAATCAGAGAGCTAAAATATTAGACCAAAAATTGAAGGCCAAGACTACAAGAGGAACATACGAGTCATAGTTCAAGTAATGACTCATACCTATAGGTCGTACCAGTTTAGTATAAGATGCCAAGAACCTAATACAAAACTCCGACTATGACTCGTAGATCATCCTACAAGTCGTACCTGAGAGACTTATCAGTTGCCAGCTGTGTCTTTTGTGTAAATTTTAGGGTTATTTTGTAAATACTATACATAGTTTAAGTTAGGTTTTTAGAAGGAAGTTTGACTAGGAGACATTCTAGAATCACTTTTTGAATCTTTTCTTAGCTTTTTTAGAGTAGTTTATTCTTCTCTCTTGGAAAAACCATTTCAAAAATTGCAAATCTTGCCTTGTATTAATTGTTGATCAATTAAGCTTGTGGGTTTGCAACTTGTGGTACCTACTTTCTTCATTATTATTGGTAAAACTCTCATTTATATCTTGTATGCGCATTTTTGCTTGTTTTCCCTTGCCATGAGTAGCTAAGCACTCATAACTTGGGGTTGTAATAACCATGGTAGATGACTTGAGATAACCTAGGTTTATTGTGAAACGACCCAAAAGAAATGCTCAAAAAACGTGCCTCAAAAGTGCCGCAAATCTTATTTACCATATATCTAAACATCCATTTGTTATTTTGAAAATCCAACTTTATATTCTTGTTTAGGGTGTAAAATTGAGTGGAAAATAGGTCTATCCCAAATTTTAGAGCAACCGTATCAAAATCCTAAAATCATAAAATACGCTATCTAGGAGGGTAAACTTTGAAGGGGCAAATCTCTTAGAACACAAAGAACTAAGTAGCTGATGACCTACCAACTGAAATCCCTTTGAAGTTTCTTTCCAACGTACTTTATTTCACCTTATTTCAAGTTCATATGAAGGATTTATGCCCATTTTCGTTAAACTTGCCTGTGCAGAAAATGCAATTTCCAGTGAGCAGTCCGTTTTGGTCTTATTTTCTCTGACTTCATTAAAGACTTTTAAGTCTTAGGACTAAGGTTACCACACTTTAAATACATATACTTAGACATATGTCATCCTCATATCATCCTAAACATTCCCCAAAACTCACTCAAATATTTAGCCTCATATTTTACCCTAAATTCATGTCCCAAACTCAAGACCAATCTTCAGGATTTCTTCAATAATTTCACTCAAGCTTCAAGTCTCCATTAAAGTCTCCTTCAAGAACCTCTCCAAAGCTAAGGTATGTGGTATTGAACCATTGGATCCTTCCACCCATGATGCCTAAACCTTCTTTTACTTAATATTACATGATTTAAAGTGTATATTACATGTGCGTCTTGTATATTGAGAAATTTACTGCACAGTGATTTTAGTTCATGAAAGTCTGGTTGTTTTAGCATGTTTTGAGCTTCAAATTTTAGATCTGATGTTGACATTGATGAGGGATTTTGATGTGAAAGTCTTGGGGGGTGTTGATTAAATGTTTTACCACTGATTTTCTTGCAAGATTTCATCTCTAAATGGATGGTCTTTTACCCTCATTGTACATCCGCCAAATGTTTGATAAAATGTTCGGTTATGGTTTCTTGAGGAATTGAAGGTCTAAAGCATGAGATATGATGTGAATGATGATATAATATTGAAATGAGCTTATGTACATGATAAATTCTATATAAAGTGTTGCACTAGAACACACTCAACCGAGGTGAGGGTTTGTACTCATAAACTATGTGAAGGGTTAGTACTTCACCACCTAGGATGATTAGAGTGTGACATCATTAACTGATTTAGGTGTTTGTACTCATAAACCATGTGAGGGGTTAGTACTTCACCACCTAGGATGATTGAAGTGTCACCATTATTAACCGAGTTGGAGGTTTATATTCATCAACCATGTGAGGGGTTTATACCTCATCACCTAGGATGATTGGGGTATGACCATCGTCAACCAACCAAGGTTGGAAAGCTAGCTTGGTCTCTTATTTACATATGATATTTTACATGAGCATAATTTACTTACGCATGTTTTACTTATGCATTAACCATATATGTCATATTATTATATTATGCCTATTTCCTATCGTTATGCATTTTGGATTCTGATGCCTATCTATTGTTGCATTGTATCCCACATACTTAGTTTATTCAAATGTACTAATGCATACTCTTGCCTACATGATATCACCATATAGGGACTAGAGCTCCTATTAAGTCTTTTTGTGGCTTGATAGATTGTTCAAGTTTGCCTTTGGTGAGTCCTCTATTCTGGGGACAAGAACTATTCTCTCACACTATATATTAAGATTCTCTTTGCTTTATCATTGACTTATGACTATGAGGGTAAGCCCAGTTATATGTATTGGCCCCCACCATTATCTATGTAGTAGAGGTGTTGTTGGACAAAGTTATGTATTTATGCTATGAGTTGATTCTATTATCTCTTCACTCTATGTCATTACAAGTTTTCCCTTAGTCCCCTTTTCCTTATTTCCATTCTTCAAATGTTATTTAATTGTTCCACGACCGAGGATGTGTAATGATATATTATGAGGCTTGTTTGGGGTTCCTTCGGGTTCCCCATTCGCCGGTCACATCTAGGCCCTAGGCTTGGGTCGCAACAAAGATGGTATCATAGCACTAGGTTGTCATATCCTTGATGTCCAAAACATTGTATCAATTAGAGTCTTATTCATGGTTATGTTGTGCACCACAACTATGAATAGGAGGCTATGAGATGTTTTAAGAAATGTTTTACTTATTCATGGTTTATGTCGTGCTTTAGAAGTGAGATAGGGCTTTCCCCTCTAACGAATGTTCTTTGCTCTTTTAGTTGATCATACCATTTCAAAGAGGAATGTAAGTAGATGGTTTTTATTTTGATGAATTCGAGTTTCACTATTTCTTCTCTCTTCTTTTAGTTGATGGTGGGGCTTCTTGTGTGCCCCGAGTTGTGATCTGAACCTTTAGTATTTATCTCTTAGTTTAGTATATTGTTGCTAAAAAGTTCATAGGTGTTGATCAGGTTTTGTATTGCATTAGGTCTTGCTTTGTGTCTTGTTGGAGTTGGCGTAGTGGATTTTGATGTCATACTAGGGATGGAATGGTTGCATGCTTGTTGTATCTTCATAGATGGTAGGACTCGTAGAGTTAGATCCCGAATCCCTAATAATCCCATCTTTGAGGGGGAGGTTGTTAAGCGATAGCAAGGGAGGTAGATCCATTTCATGTATTAACATACAATTAGCCTCTAAGGGGTTGTATTTATCATCTTGTGAGAATTGGAGGTGTTAAACCTAAGTTTTTTTATCTATAGAATTGTTGTTGTTGGTAGATGAGGCCTTGAATGCCCCTCTCTGATATTTTGAATTTAGGGTAGTGTCTTTTGGTTTGACCAGTATACTGATTATGCTTATAAGTCTCATGAGTAAGATCTTTAGTCCCTACTCTAACAGGTTTATGGTGGTTTTGGTGATGATAATGTGGTTCGTTCCCTAACAAGGTAGTGTATGTTAATCATTTGAGAGTACTACTACATGTTTAAGGAACAAGGTTGGGTGCTAGTAGGTGAGATGGGAATGTTGGTGGTAAGAGGTTGCCTCCTAGGTTCTGTGGTGCCGAGTGATGGTATTAAGGTGGACCTTAGAAAGATGAAAGTGATTAGAGATTAGCCTAGACCTTTGACTTTACCGGATATTAGGAGCCTCTTAGGTTTAGTGGGCTATTGCCAAAGGTTGTGAGTAGGGTGATTTTATAGGTCTGGGGGTTGCTATTTCTTGTGTTATTCATTGGTGCTAGTAGAATTCATGTCTATGTGGGTTGATCCTTAATTCCTTCCAATCAAGGAGACCCAAAATTTATTTTCAAGGAAACCTACATGGATTTTACTTATTTTAATTTGAGATTTGAATATTATGATTCCCAATATTCTATTGATGCATGAGTAGTATTTATTTGATAATTTTAGTGTGATTTAAACCTTTATATCAAGAGTTATCTTGGGTTTATGGAGTTATAAGTATGCATGTTCCCCTTTCGAAATCATTTATGCATGAGAGATTACACTATGGATTTAAATATGGAATTAATTATGTTTTCACTTCAACTTCATACTATAAATGTCAATTTTAAATGGAGTCTTAATTTCCCATGTCATTTCCTCATTGTTTATAGCATATGCATTTATGAACACGAATTATTTTGAAAAGTTATGTTATGTGCAAGCCCAAATTCTTTTTTGGGTATGATTTTGATAAAAGGTTGGTTATGAAATTATCATGATCATATATATATCTTTGACTTTTGCTCTTTAAGCATTTTGGGTGCTTGCACCATTTTGTATATGAATGGGTCATTCCTATGCATGAGTATTATGACTATGAAATTATGATTTTGGCATTTGAGCCTAAGTATGAATTATTATGAATGGTATTTGGCTTTTAACCCCAATTGTGAATTGAAATGATTTGCAAAATGACTATTGCCTCTTTGAGAGTATATATGCATATTATAAGTTTTATTGTGGGATGACGACTTAACTTGTTGTGTTGAAGGTCTTGGGGTAGTTTTGACTACTTCCATGGCATGTTTGTAATAAGTGTAGAACCTCGTAAGGTTGTAATATGATGGGTAAGAATGATCGATCTATTTAGTCAACTACGATGGGTTAGTCATTTATCTATGATTGATCTTTGGTTTGAGTTTAGTCCCCAAGTAAGGATGAAGGTAGGTGATATCCCTAGGTGTCTTTTTGGATTAGGAGTGAGCATTATTAGTATTGATGGAGTTGCTTGATTGACTTATGTAGCGATAATGATTGTGGGTTTCTTGAATAGGGTCTTAAAACCCTACCTTGCCATGTTTGTGGTGATTTCTAGCTATGAAGCATTGATTTGTTTAGAGCTTGTGAATTATTTTGTGGTAGTGTTGCAAGTCTTGGATGATGAGAAGTTGTTTGCTAAATGTGGTAAGTGTGCATTGTGGGTAGCAAGAAGGTGGTTAGAAGTCTTTAAGAATTATGATGTGAGTGTGCATTAGTTTTTTTTGGTAAGGCTAGTATTTCGGTTGGTACTCTAGGTAGCCTAGCATGTATTGTTGATGGTGGCAAGGAAGACACTAGTAGAGTCCATCGGTCGGCTAGATAGGGAGTTAGGTTGAAGGAAGTTGAGAATGGTAGTATAGGGTTCTTGATGGTTCCAGATCTTCTTGGGATAAGAGGAATAGATTAGTCAAGGCCTTGAGTCCATCTTATTAGAGTTGGAAGTCTTGGGTGAGAAGATGATAGAGTGGAGGTTGTCTCCCAAGGGAGAGATAGTGGTTATAGTACCAAGTGGGTTAGGTGTATTTAAGATTGACAATTGAGTTAAGGATTATGAGTCATTATAAAGTGTAAATGGAGGTTGGTAAAGTTGCTTAAGTTTGGGGATTGCCTTTGGGTGTAGATATGGTTAATCTGGTTTGTCATGCTTTTAGGTGGATGTGATGTATTGATGACTTTAGTGTTATAGTGTTGGTGACTTTATTGTTATAGAACACTTTGAGGTTGTGGGTGTTAAGGAGGGTAATTTGACTTAAGAAAGGTCCCAGTAGAGGTGTTGGATGGATGAGTGGAGAAGTGGATTGATAATGATATAGCGTTCTTCAATGCCCTTTGGGAAGAGTCGTCTATTCGTATGTGTATTATAGCCGGAATGGGCATGGAGGAGAAATATTGGTATCACTTCCATTCTATTCAAGCTTATTGTAACACGTCAAGTCCTTTTATGATTTCAAGTCTTGCATTTCAGCCCCTATGTCATTCATATGCATTCATGTTTAAGTTGGTAATGTTTATGATGATTTTACACTTAGGTTGAGATTTATAAAATGGTGTTTTAAATGTAATGTTGCATTCATATTGGGGATGATTTTTTCATGATTACTCTTGTCTTATACATATCTTCTACATTCGGGGACGAATGTCCCCGAGGAGGAGATATTGAAGCGACCCAAAACATAACTGTTCAGAAAATATGCCTCGAAAGTGCCTGGAATCTTATTTTCCATATATTTAAAAATCAATTTATTATTTTGAAAATCTGACTTTAATTCAAATTTATGGGGTCAAGTTGAGTGGGAAATGTATCTAACCCAAATTTTAGAGCAACCGTATCAAAATCCAAAAATCACAAAATACACTATCTAGGAGGGTCCACTTTGAAGGGGCATATCTCTTAGCACACAAAGAACTGGGTGGCCCACGACCTACCAGCTGAAATCCCTTTGAATTACCTTTTCAACGCACTTCGTTTCACCTCATTCCAAGTCGGATGAAGGATTTATGCCCATCTTTGTAAAACTCGCCCATGCAGAAATGCAATTTCCCCATGAGCAGTCCGTTTTGGTCTTATTTTCTCTTGACTTCGGTCCAAGACTTCTATGTCTTGGGCCTAACGGTTCCCATACTTGCAAATACATATTCTTAGCCTTATTTCACCCTCATATCATCCTATACATTTCCCAAAACTCACTAAAATATTTAGACTCATATTTCACAGTAAATTCAAGTCCCAAACTAAAGACCAATCTTAAGGATTTCTTCAAGGATTTCACTCAAGCTTCAAGTCTCCATTAAAGTCTTCTTCAAGAACCTCTCAAAGCTAAGTTATGTGGTGGTGAACCATTGAGTCCTTTCACCCATGATGCCTAAACCCTCTTTTACTTAATATTGCATGATTTAAAGTGTATATTACATATGGGTTTTATATATTGAGAAATTTACTGCACAGTGATTTTAGTTCATGAAAGTATGATTGTTTTAGCAAATTTTGAGCTTCAAATCTTGGATATAATGTTGGAATTGATGAGGGCTTTTGATGTGAATATCTTGGGGTTTTTGCAAGGTGTTGATTAAAAGTTTTACTAGTATTTTTCCTGCATGATTTAATCTCTAAATTACATGGTCTTATACCCCCATTACACACCCACCAAGTGTTTGATAAAATGTCCGGTTATGGTTTCTTGAGGAATTGAAGGTACAAAGCATGAGATATGATATGAATGATGATATATTGATGAAATGAGCTTATGTACATGATAAATTATATATAAAATGTTGCATTAGACCATACTAAGCCAAGGCAAGGGTTTGTACTCATCAACCATGTGAGTGTTTAGTACTTCACCACCTAGGATGATTGGGGTGTGACCATCATCAATTGAGGTCAGGGTTTGTACTCATCAACTATGTTAGGGGTTAGTACTTCACCACCTAGGTTGATTGGAGTGTGATCATCATCAACCGAATTGGGGCTTTGTACTCATCAACCATGTGAGAGATTTTTTGTCACGACCTGAAAGTTGGGCGTGATCGTCTTCACCCACCAAGACATGTCTGCCTTAACTCAAAAGGGATAAAAAATATAACGCGGAAGCATTTTAACTAAAATAAATAACTAAAACTGAGAATTTTCATAAACTTAAATCCCACCAAAGGATTGATTGTCACGCGTACAAGACACTAGAAATACAAAAAAATCAAGAAATACAAGCCCAAACTGTCCTCCTTCTCAAATAGAACAAGTAAAGAAGAAATAGGAATAAGAGAGTCAGCCAGATGACAAACAGCTACCTCTCTACGTCTCCAGGGAATCCTCGATGTTTTAGGAGATTTTTGTTCACAACCCAATTTCACCACCTACATGAGTGTAGAAGCAAGAGATAAGTACCAAAATACTACGCGGTACCTAGCAAGCGAACTAATAAACACAAAGTTAAGTATTATAGAATACCGGTACCCCTCAACGCTTCAACCAACCCACACAACTACAACCTGCATAAAATCAGTCTAGCATAATAGTTTACAATGTACATAGCAAATTCCACAATAACTATTATATATCAACAACACCAGGGATCAAGTGCATGCATCCCAAGATTCATAAGGCACTGACACGTTTATAAATGATAATGCGATGTAATGCAATGCAGTGCAATGTCACATAGAATGATGCATGTTTGTCCTAGTGATACACATCTGCTGATCATAAACATGCCTCAGTCAGAACTCATGAGGGCCACACATGGACAATGTATCCATTGCGGCATATGACACGACCCTCAAATCATAGTATCCATCATGGCATGCGACATGTTAAGACCCGTAACGTAATTTAAACCCCAAACGTCCTTAATTGGTTCAATCTAATAAAATTTGGGACCGAATACAACATTTCTTCTAAGTTTGGTCCTTAAGGATAAAATTGATGTGGGGTCAAGGTGTGTGTGAA
>JAOTQJ010183813.1:0-22666 GCA_025642045.1 Solanum sejunctum | reverse complement strand
CTGTCCCGAATATTTATGGATACTTTCTCTCAACTAGAGGCTATGTAGACTATGTAAACTAAAGTGTGGTCATGTCTTATACATTAGGCACCGTGGCCCCAATGACCTAGATATATGCATCTCTGTTTAGCTTGTTATAACCATTTATCTCTCTATAAGCACGCCAAACATAGAAAGTTAATTATAATATGTAAACAAGTGAATAGACATAGATTGATTCTCCCGAGCCTTATCGTAAAGGGTGCCAGTCCGCCCTAACGACAAATTGGGGCGTGACAAGTGTGTATCAGAGTAGGTACTTAGTTTGCTCGAACCCGTGGTAGAGTTATCACAATAAGGGTTATGGGATTTATAGTATGATTAGTTAATTGCAAAAGTTTGTAATCTAAAAGCTTAGATCTTTTGAGTTGAATGGAGTTTGGTTAAAATCCTGGACGTGAAGGTCATGGTTTTCTCCTCCCTTGAGCATTGGGGTTTCCATGTAAAATAACTTGTGCACTTTTTGCTTTACTATTTTACTATTTTTTAGCTGATTTTGTTTGTTGCTGTTCTAACAATCGACCTGGTTCCCATACATTCACTGGACTCTTGTGTTCCATCACCAACATATGCTAAGTCTTCTAAGTACTCCTAAAGCACTTAGCCTCAAAAATTGCTCTTTCGAAAACACTCTCAATCTCAAGTAAAAAATTCTTCAAAGGACCTTCAAATTTCAACTGAAATGCATCTTTGATTCTTCTATTTACTATAAGGTATTTGAATACCTTTTATCTATGTAGCCCAACTTGATTATTCATTATTTCATCTAACTTCAAGTATGATCAAATTATTGTTTTCATGACTTTGTTTTCAAATGTTACTATTATGATATGAGTTATGTTATTTATATATTGAAGTATGAATAAATTACTTCCAATTTACTTGAGTTGCATGATATGCATAAGATTTCTTCAAACATGCTATGATGACTATGGAGAACATGCATGGATAACATCAATTATGATTCAAATGATCTTAAATTAGATGATTATGCATATATTTACTCAATTACCATGAATTTGAACCTAATACTTATGAACCCATACTATACTCCTATCTCTCATCACATGATCATGCATGCACACCATTTTCAAATGAACCTATGATTATGAATAGTGGATTTATGACCTTGAGGTTGACCTAGGTCCCCACAGGGAGATGAGGATTTTGAACGGCGGCCTACGATCTTAGTAGGAGATTTAGGACCTTAAGGTTGACCTGGGGTCCCTATAGGGAGATACAGGATTCCAAAAGGTTTACCTAGGACCCTAGTATGAACTGAGCTACTCTTTTGTCTGTTACTTTGAACTATGAGACTCTAATCAAGTTATCATGACTCAAGCCTAGAGCCTAATCGTAACATAACTAATGGGGGACCCAAAGGGTACAAGCCTCTTAGTATTCATAGGCATTTGAACATAAGTAAAGTGGATTTTAAAATAAGAGAAATCAAACTAAGGGACATTGAATATAAGAATCATGAAAGAAATTACAACATAAACTCCATACATTTGTCCAAATGTACCACATAAGTAAAGACTTGGGGAGGGGGGGACTAAGACACGTTCAAAGCTCACCCTCAAGTATAAATAGCAAAGAAAATACAACTTAAGAAAGTAAATGTATTAAAACATCATAGAAAGAAAGACTTGTGGTAACTGAACTAGAGGTCTCACCAAAACACTAGTCTTCAAACAACCAAAAGTCTAGCCACGTGTCAAAAAAGTAAGAATCTCGATCCCTACATGGTACCATCATGTAGGAAAAATATGTGTTGGTACTTTTTGTTACACCCCTATTTTTCCTACTGTAGGTTTGAAAAAATAGAGTTTTTCCAATTAAATTGACTTTTTGAAAAGGGATTATATTTTGTTTATTCAAAGTCGCCACTTGGAATTGAGTTTTGGTGTTCCCAGTCACCTTTTTCTTTTAAAAATCCCTAATCAAAAGAAAATTAACTCTTTAGTTTATTGGTCTGCAAAAACAAAGATCGGGTAAGGAATTCTGTTGACCGAGGGAAAGGTGTTAAGCAACCCTCAAGTCCTATGGTTCTAGCATGGTCACTTTTATCAACCTATAATTGTCTATTATTTTTAGGATAAATTGTGTCTATGGACCTAATTTTCTCACTTTTTATAAAATTGTGGTTTTTATGAGTCTCAACTTAGATGCGTCACCACATTCTTCATCTAGACGTTAGAAGCATGATTATCTTCTCTACATCTTAACAATTTTTGTAAGCAAATTTTAATTCGGATTAAAGAAAAAAAAATTACTAAACTCATTTCGTTATGGTGCGTTACCGCATCCTTGACTTTTTCTTCATTATTACTATTATTATTACTATTATTATTATTATTATTGTTATTATTATTATTATTATTTATAAAGTCAAAAACCTTTAACTTTTCTTTTTAAAAAATTAGTCATTGTGACTCACAAAAAGCATAATTCAATAATTCAGTATTGATTACATGGATCAACATAAAATTCTTAAATTAGTATTCTAAAAAAAATTCATTGCTCAAATGAGATGTAGAAGGTTACAAACTTTTCATTTTTATTTTCATATTATGTATTTTTTTACGAAAAGTGAGCATGATATTAGTAAGAACACCCAAATATATTTTTTATATAAGTTTTACACATTCCATATGTTAGGAATTATGCACCCCTAAATTTTTTTATTCATTAAAATAAAAGATGAACCTACAAACTAAAAGCGATATTTTCTATGAAGAATACATATAATTAATACTTTTTATCATATCAGTTTATTAAATTGTAAATGTACACATCATCATAATTGGACAATAAATTTACTCAACATGAAATATGCTATTTAACAGTTTTACACTAAATTTAATAGTATGAAATATCTAAACAAAAAGTTGATATGAAAGATTTGAACATAATTCATATTATAATGTCAGAGAATATCAATGGGTCAAACCCGTAGAAAATTGACAAATTTTGTGTATTGGAATCATATTAAATTAGACAAGAAAGATAAATGTTACCTCTTGTGAAGAATAATTACAAAGAGTAAAATACAATGGGAATCATGAACTTAAATTGCGAAGGCAAAGATCAAACTCTTTCTCTTTTTTTTATGTGCTTTTTGGGAGTTTTTTTTTTGGGTATCCTCTGTGCAGATTTTTGGAGTGCATGAGGTGTGGGTAAAACATGAATTGTAGTATTTTTTTCCTAGGTTTGTTTGTGTATGTGGAAAAAAGGAAAAGATGTGGTGTAGAATTTTCTTTTCTTTTCTTTAGCCGTGGGTGTGTATGTATGAATGTGTTGAGTTTCTGTGAGTGTGTTCTTGTGTAGATGTGTATGAATGTGTTGTGAGAGGGGAGTTTTTGTGAGTGTGCAGATGTGTGTGTTGTGTGGTTTAATTGGGGAAGTTAGTGAGTATGGAAGCTTTCTTTCTTTTTGTTTTCTTCTTTTTTTTCCTTTTTCTTTTTGTTATATATATATAAGGATGAAAAGAATATTTAATTTTTAAACTAACATAATAGAAAAATTAAATAGCTATTCTAAAATTATAAATTGAAAATTCTAGATTATTTATTAAAACCTCAACTAAAAGGATATATTTTTTCATTGATTTTTAAAATAAACTAAAAAAGTTTATGCTAAAATGGGACTCTATTTTTTATGGTTTTCAAATTATTTTAAACAAACCTATTAAAATAGGATAAAAATAAAATAAAAGTTAAATTTAAAAGAAAATTTGATTTAGCTCTAAATATATATAATATATATACACACAATAATAATAAAAGGGTATTAAAATCTTTGGTTTGGTAAAAAAATGTGTGTCTACTCTTTTAATGTACTAAGTATGTATAATGCAATACACCAAAAGAGGTAAGAATACATAATATCAATATGCATAATCATAATCAAGAGATAAATATGAATGTGTGATGAATGATCTATGCATCAGTTATAACATGCTTTGAAGTAACAAAATCATCAGAAGACATCATATACATGGCTATGTGCAAAGACACCTTAACTGACATTTAAGACCATATGGGCTACTACATGGAATCCAACATAGCCCCTTATATTTGCACGTGGAGGTTATTTGTTGGGTAGAATTTCGTCAACATAAGCTTCTGTATAACTTTCATCAACTTCAATCGAAAAGCCCTCATCATTCATATCATACTTAAATAAGAAAACTTAAAAACTTAATGGGTCAATGTCATGACCCGAAAATTGGATCGCAACTACAAAAAATAAAGTAAAGCAAAATCAAGCACAATATTCAATCCAAATCCCAAAATCTGGGTTATGAGTACAGGAATATCTAAAGTAGTACGAAAGAGTAAATACAACTATCTCGATAAAAATACAACTCTGATAATGTCTAATACAAAATCTGAAATAGAAAGTAACATTAAAGAAAATCTTAAAGATCCTTGATGACTCGAGTTCTGAACCTCACTGCTAAGGTCCGGATAGATAGACAAAAGCTTTGATAGAGTGAATTAACTATGCTATACAGGTCGTGTGCTCGATCCGTAAGGAGGAAACAAGATAAGGGTGAGTACACTGAAATATACCCTGTAGGTTTAACCACTGAGTAAGAAAAATCGAACAATTATGTAATAATGAAAAATCCTATCACCTTCATTAAAAGGGTTAGTGCTCAAATAATATATATAAAGGTAAGATAAAAATAGCCATAATAACCAATTTACAATGTCATGAAAGTGTGAATATAATGCATGTGAGTCTTGTTCGACCATCTATCAAGTGTCTCTTAACCTTGCCACTTGCCCATGGTCAAGGGGTATTGTAATATCTAAACCTTGTGACCTGCTCGTGGTCAAGGGTATTACAGTAACTTAACCTTGCCACCTACCCATGGTCAAGGGATAGTATTATGCAATGTGTGTGTGTATATATATATATATTGCTAGATCCTATCATGGGTCACCAATTGTGCCCCAAACCATCAAAACGTATCAGATTATCACAATTAAAATAATAACCAAGGGTACTATCAGTACAAAACCTCACTCGTCCTAAAATTTACAAGTATGCTAACAATACTGCACCTTACTCGTCCTGTATTAAACATGATCCTCAAAAGTATTTAAAAAATCTACAAGTTACAACTAATTACCTAAAATAGTATCACAAGTCTCACATTATCACATTAATATCCCAAATTATCTCAATTCACAAGATTCCATCCCAATTAATCAATAGGATCACAGATTACTCAATTTTTGGCATAACTGGAATGATAATCTCATCAAAAGTCCACCATTTCAGTTTATCTACTCATGAATCAACCTAGATCTTACAATTATCACATAGCAAGTCCAATAACTTGTATCCACTCCCATACAAGTTAGTTAAACCTACCTCGATATTGAAACCGCACTCGGACAGACTTTCAATCAATGCAAGTCTCCAAATGACCACAAAGTCAATGAAATGGCTATCAAAAATAGGTACTATGCATTAAGAGATGAATTTTGATACCCATATTGGTACGAATTAGTCTTAGGGGCAAAATAATCAAAACTAGAGCTAAATTCTAAAGTTCCCAAATTTGGAAATTGACTTTCAATTAGGTTCTACATGAAAAATGGAGTTTGCAGGTGAAAATACCACCAAAATCGAGTTTGCAAAGAAGGTAAAATATCATTTAAAGTTTTGAAATTATAGATTAAAAAATCCTAATTTTGTTCATTCAAAATCAAGATATAAACCATAGAAATGATTAAAATGAGGTTAGAAATACTTCCCCAAAATAATTCTCCAAAACGCATTCAAAAACTGCCCAAAAAGCTTGAAAAGTCAAAAATGGGATAAAAATGGACGTTCATGGTTTTAACACTATACGAGTAAGAACTTTTCTCTGAGAATGCAGATAGACCTTCACAACGCGGAGGTCAAGATAAATCAACCCTCCGTAAATGCAGATCCATCTTAGTGAATGTGGAGCTATGGGTTTGTGCTATCTGCGAATGCGGAGGCTAAGGAGGGCCACCCTCCATAAAAGCGTGAAATAGGCACGAATGCATAGTGTAATGGGTACTTGCACCAAAAATACACAGGTTTAACCAAAACTCAAAATGGACACTCAAAACTCATCCAATATTAGAATTTCACAAATCATATATGTAGCCACACCAGAAACAATGATCTGGATTTAAAAAAATTATCCAAAATTGAAGTCAAGGCCTTCTAGCCACATTTACAAATGCAACACATTTAAACTAGTTTAAAACATAAAATATCAAAACTACCCTTGGTAATTCAAAAAATATATTCAAAAAATATTAGAAGACCATTTCTAGCGTCAGTTTCACCATCCGAAACTACTTGAACTATTGAAATATCGATTCGAGCTTCTAAAGCTGAATATTGACCAAAGTTAAACTTTGATTTTAGAAACAACTAAAAATACAACTTTGGGCTTAAAAGCTTCATTTAAACTTTGAATACAGTACTGTAACTTCTCATATTGAAACTGATAGATCTCCGACCAGACACCCGAAAGTTAGAATGGTACAGAAACTCACTTTTAACAACTTCAGCTTCCAAAATTGCCAAAACTCATATTTTCTATTTTTAAAGCTCAGAATTTCAGTTCCAACAATATTGATAGTTCAAAGTAGGTCCAAAATAACTCCGAAAAGGGTAAAATAATAATTTTCATAGATAAGGCCAAAAATGACTATGTTATTATACCATTCACCACTAAAAATAATATTTGTCCTCGAACATAAGGCAATGAGGAGTACTTGAAGCCTAAAAAAGGCTGGGATATCTTGCCCACAAGTTAGACTCCAACTCCCACATAGCCTCATCAATAGAATGATATCGCCACTGAACATTCTTATAAGGTATATCCTTCGATCGCAGTTTCCAAACCTGCTTGTCTAATATAGTTATAGGCTCTTTCTCAAAGGACAAATCTTGGACAAACTCAGTTGAATCATAAGACACAACATGTGGCTCATCAGGAATGTATCATCAAAGCATAGAAACATGAAAATTTTTACACTGTTGATAATATTAGTGATAAGGCCAACTCATATGCCATTTCACGAACTTTCCTCAAAATCTCAAATGGTCCAATTAATGTGGGACTAAGCTTTCCCCTATTTTTGAATCTCCTCACACTCTTTATGGGTAAAACTTTCAGCAAAACACTATGACCAATAGAGAACTCAAGAGGTATAGTCCTCTGATCAGCATAACCATCCTATGAGTTATCAAATAGTCTACCTTGAATCAAACAAACACTATCCATGGCATCTTTGAGCAGGCCCACACTTAACGTATTTACTAAACCTAAGTCAAACCATCCAATGGGTGATACACACCACCGACCATACTAGACCTCAAATGGTACTATTTGGATGCTAGAATGGTAACTGTTGTTATATGTGAACTCTACCAATCATTAGTGCTGGTCCTACTAGCACCCAAAATCTATCATGTAAGCATGTACCATGTCCTCCAATACCTAAATGGTATGCTTGGACTATCTATCTATCTAGGGGTGGAAAGCTGATCAAATCTACTCTAGTACCCAAACCTCGTTGTAGAGCCTGCCAAAAAAGGGAGGGAACACAAACCCTCTATATGATACTATAGACACTGGCATACCATGCAATTTGATCACATGTAGAATATACAACCTAGCCAATTGCTCCACATTATAGGTAGTCTTCACAAATAGAAAGTGAGCTGACTTGGTCAAATGATCAACAAGCACCCAAACTGAATCGACCTTGGCAAAGGCCATGGGAAAATCTGTAACAAGATGTATAGTCACTCTATGCTACTTCTACTCAGGAATGGACATCCTTTTCATTGATCCACTGGGCCTTTTGTGCTCATACTTGACTTATTGGTAATTCAAACATTTTGCCACGAACATAACTATGTCCCTTCTCTCATCCCAAAGCACCAATAATGTTGTTTTAGATCATGATACATCTTTACCACACCTAGATAGATGGAACATCTAGCACAATGGGCCTCTTCTAATATCAATCTCACCTAATACCCAACCTTAGGCATACAAACTTTACTATTTGTCCTTAACACACCCTCAGAATCAATAATAGTTGCCTTAGCTTCACCCCTCCAAACTTTATCATGAATCATGCACAATCTAGCATCCTCAAACTAGTGAGCACATAATTTGTAGGTTAATTAATGCTTAATCACTTCCGATTGTATGCATGTGTAGACCATGTTTTGGGTAATGGTTGTGGTATAGAAATCATGTGAGCCCGTGTGCATTTGTTTTGATGATGGTAATTTGTGTGTTGAAAAAGTCTTTTGGAGTTTATGTGATAGGCTTAGAAGCTTGGGTGACTGAATTTTATGGTTCACAAGTGGCCTTTACGACCTGTGGATTATTCCATGAGTCATAATTACCCCTCGTACAAGATTCCAGAAACTTGATGTTTTTGAGTATCGATTAGACTAGACCTTCTATGAGTCATAAAACACTTTACAGCTTATAGATCCCTATGTAGAATTAATTATTCACTAGAAATCTCTATGATCTAGTCTATAACTGGTAACCACTTTATGAGTCGTACATAGTCTCATAGACTTTTCTGGTAACAAAAACTGTTTGAACCACTATTTTACGAAAGCTTTTTATGGCTTATAGTATCCACTATGGACTGTAAAGGTATTTTCATAAAACCTTTCTTTAACTTAACTCAGATGATTTTTCGCATTCTAATTTTGAATTGTGGGGCTAACAAGGGTGCCTATTTGTTTAAGTTTTAGGTACTATGGCCCCAAAAGCCAAACATATAGAATTCTGAGGCCTATAAAGGAGGCTCAGAGATGTTCTTTCGAATAATGAGCAGGACACTACATTAAGTCGCTCACTAGAGGTGCTAGATGTCAGCCCGAACCCAAAGGTGGCTCGACTATAGACCAGAGCTGCTGGCATAGCTTGGTAGAGTCAGGCTCTTGTTGCTCGTACTCCATAGTCTGAGGAGGGAGGTACAATAAGAGTGGTTTACCATAGGTGACTCCATTAATAGAGGAATCCAACTTTTAGGATGGGTCAAAGATAGATTCCTCCAGCACACCCTACTTATTACCATCTATATCGGATGCCTTTACTAGTCGATGGTGCATTGAGGGAATGGAGGGAATATTTATGTAGGGTGTGCAGGCGACAAAGTGGGGTAAGGTAGACCACTCCATCTATAAGGAGACCCGAGTCATCTCAAATAAACTCAATATTGTCCTCGATCTTGAGGACATGATGATGCGGTATGTACTTCAGTGGATCACACATACACTTGAAGGATACTCCCCAACCATGGTAAGAGATTCCTCTATCTTATATGCAGCCACTATTCAAATCATATTCCTAAGAGGAAGAATCCCATCACTCAACCCAGAGTGACTAATATAAAAGTGAGAGGCTGACAGGTGGATATGTCAGAGACCACCATACAATAGATACTATTTGGTATTGAGTTTCCTTCCCCCGAATCCACCATAGAGTTTGACTATAGGGTGAGGCAGATGAAGGAAGCACTTGTCATGAATGATCTAGAGTGATAAGTCATTTTGATGAGATAGGTGGCTGTATATATCACTAAGCAGGGTACGAAACCTGCATGGGTCGCCACTCATTTGAAGCGTATCATAAAGGCTTAACTTAGCTTCCCCGCCAAGTTCTGGTGGACGATTGTTTATTCACACATTTGGATGACAATTGTAGATAAGACACTAATGCTGGAGCATGCAGTTTTGTTTACCAGCATCTTAGCTGGCTACGATATTGACTGGGCCCATCTAATTATTGAGTAGATTCTTAAGGCCACACTAAAGACGTCCACCTCCATCCAATACTCGTGCTTGATTTACAGGATCTTTATAGAGTCGAGGGTGGAGATATTACACTTGCTAGACTAGTTGATTGAGGCCCAGTGCACATTGGATCGTAGCCTGATCAATGCTAAGGTGAATCCAATGGCACTTCGGTGAGCACAACCTCTACCTATGCCTGAGATGTTCGCCCTAGTGGGACTACCTCAGGGTGCAAAAACTACCACTATTACTACTATTGCAATTGAAGAGAGTCCCCCATATCCCGAGGCAGATGAGGAGAGGAGGCCCACTACTATTGTTCCTGCACCACAAGCCATGATTTCACATGTTACTACCACGAGAATGATCTACATATCCGCCATATCTATGTAAGCCTTGGTGTAGAGGTTATGATATGCTGAGTCCTAGTTGACTTAGCTTGTTCATTAGATTAGTCCATGGGTCCGCCAATCCATTTCAAATTTGGAGGGTTAGATGTAGGCATTCGTGGTCTCTACTATTTAGGACCATATCTCTACCATGGATGCCCACATTAATGCCTTCGAGGATAGAGTACAATTGAGACTAGGTGAAGCATGGCCTTTAGATTTGTCAGCTTTGCAGATAGAGACCCAGCAACTTTTAATTGATATGACAACAACACTTGTAGCATCGGTTGCACTACCAGTGATTATACCTCCAATACTAGTAGGTGATTTAATTGCTCCTAATGAGCCCATCCAGTCTTTCCATAGGAAGTGACCCCACACAGAGTATGATGATTATGATGAGAGGTGCTTATATGTAAGGCTTACAGAGAAGGAGGAACTCGATCTTGTCTTGAGGAGATTGAGATAGGTTGAAGAGAAACGAGAGCTCAAGATTTACAATAGGTGAGGAGTGCTGGCCCCTTCGGACACATGTTTATGATATTTAGATAGTATTTGCAGCATATTTACTTCTGACATATAGCATGTTTTTTATTTTGATTGGAAAAATAATACCTATTGAAAATTTTTGATTAGTAGTTAGATAGTAACTATGTATGTTTAGGTATGATAATGTTTGTTTTGATAAGTGAGGGTACATTGAGATAAAACGCATGATCTGAAAGTCTTTTGTTGGTAATGTATGCAGTGCAATGTGAGTGTGGGACTAATTTGATAGATTTATGTGTTTTATGCTAATATGGTACTTGCCCTGTTACTCTAAGTTGAATTGTAGATTAACTGGACTAGGAAAGGATCTTAGGCCATTGTTCCTAATAGTCTACTTAGCCTAAAAGTGACCAACCAACATGATGATATTAGCCCTTGTTCCAAATGTTTGAGCCTCAAGTGTACCTATCCTTTAAAGACACCTGATTAACCTAGACTTGTTAGTTGTAAAATCCTGAAATTAGCCTAGGTCCTTCTTTGAACATTGTGCACCTTTACTGAGGCAAAAAGCCTAAGTTAAGGGGTAGCTACCAAAAGTGGCCCTGGTTTTGAGGATGGATATCGTGCACCAGACATAGGCCAAAAGCCTATGTTAAGGATGCCCGGTGTAAGGGTGAAACAAAAAAATAAAGGAGTAAGTTAGTGATATAGAGTAAAAGGGAATACTAGGATCAAGAAAAATAAGGGATGCTTTAGTGTAAGCTATAAAGTTAAAATAACAAGTAGAAACAAAGAAAAAGGCTGAAAACTGAAAGAAAGCACCCAAATAAGCTTGCAATAGGAAAAACAGAGAATAAGGTCAAAAATAATAGAGTTAGTAGGGCAAAAGTGTAGAATAAACGCAATGTCAAGGAGGACCATTAGTCACTATTTTCCGATAATATCATACCAAAGCCTCTGAGCCTACATTACAAGTCTGGAAAGTCCTAAAGTGACCCTAGTCTAGTTAGTTGAAGGTTTGAGTCATAAGTATCACCGCAAACCTATGGTATTAGACATTATGCATGAATATCTATTTTGATAATTAGTGATTTTGCATAGTCCCAAGGTTAAGCATGGAAAAATCATTAAGTGTCAAATATGCGACTTCTTTCTATGAGGGTACTTGTGTTACATTATTAGCACTAGACTTGTTCAGTGATTGTGGTTGTATTGTTTTGCTAGATAACTATCTGATCCTATTTTGAAAAGTTGGTGTGCGTGTTTGAGTCTAAGACATATGTGATATATACCATTGGTTTGACATCTGTGTGTTAGATTGAGTTCATCACTTGAGGACAAGCAACAATTTTAAGTTGAGGGTTTGATGTGCTGCCAAAATATAATAATTTTGACGCTTAAAATTTGGAACTTTGTGTGTTCTCAATGCAATGTTAGTTGGTTTTATGTGTTTTTGCTTGTATGATTGCAGGATTACAGGTTGGCCTTGATTTTGCAGAAAATTGTAAAAGTTGCTGAGTTTTACTATTATACGATACCCTTTACGAGCTGTAGATCATTCTGGGGGCCATAGAGTAGTTTCGTGGATAATTCCAATGAGGGGCTATTTTCTTATGTTTATTCTATGAACATGGAGATAAGTCGTAGAGAGATTTATGAGTCATAGAAGATGGTTCATGCCCTGAGGATCAGAGACATAGACTTTCAGGAATTTCATTAGAAAACCCCCCTTTATGGGTCGTAAATCACTTTATGAGTCATAAAGAATTGTCATAGAGTTGAAGTCCAAATTTTCAGCAACTGATTACAAGACCCCTATTATGGACCATGGAACGCGATACGACCCGTAAAAAAGTTTTCGTATGGCAGGCCGACCAGTTCTCCTATTTTATTTAGGACTAGAATTTTGATTGTTATAAATAAGTCCTTTGGTTATCTTTCAAAAGTTTTCGCCTAGTTCTCAGAGAACCCAATATTTAGAGAGAGAAAATTGTAAGATCATATTGGAGAGCTTTGAGAACACTTGTGTTTGAATTTTACCTTCGAGCTTGTGATTCATATTGAAGTTAGATTTTTGCTTTTCATAATTCTATTGTGTAAGTGTTCAATTATGTCTTCTCTATTAATAACTCTTACATTTACACATAGCATGAGTAGTTAAACCCACAACTAGGATTGTGGGAACCATGAAGAACTAACAAAGTAAAATCGAATAATTTATGATTCTTGGAAAGTGTATATGTATATATTAATTAACTCTCTTCATTTTGCATATTTCTAATGATGGACAACATTAGAACCCACCTATTATTATTGACTAAGCCAAGGTAGTAATGAATAGGAAAAGAGATTAATTAACAGGATTCGATTGCTGTGTTCTCATCTAATCAACCAAACTGAGCCAAGAGGAAGTTGTACTGGGACTAATAGGTAAGGGTTTGTAAAGCACACTATGGAGATAGGCCAAGTCACATAGTGTAATTCACCGCTCACCTTTGACCAAAGGGCTTGGTGAACATAATTTACCATCCTGCATGCTATACATTAGAAAAGAATTAGGTTATCTAGTAATACTGAGTTGGAGAATCATGGGGACCATAATAACCTAGTTTCTCGCCATATTCACTTCTCTCTTGTGATAGCTAGTTTATTATATTTCTCATTGATTATTTCAACCCCACCTCTTTTGGGGAATTAGATTGGTTAATCATTCGAATTGAAAATTCTTGAATTCTCTTGAGTCTACGTATTTCCTGTGGGTTTGACACTAACTTTTATAAGGTTCTATTTCTTGGCAACGAATGCTTTATCCTATAAAAAAGGAGGTGTAACTTAGGCAACATTACACAAGTATGTGGATGCCTACCAAGTAACTCCCTCACATTTCAAAAGCATTATTTTAAATTCAAATCACACTTCTATGGATGACCAAGTGACAACACAAATTCTCAAGGAGTAACTCAAACCCCTTGTTAACTGACAAGTTTCAGTTGACTCAAACTTAGAGAAGTATCTACATCACCAATCCATGTCAATTTGCAGGTCCTCACAAAAAGAAAGAAAGTCCCCATAAAACACACAAGTATTTATCGTGAACAAGGGATAAGGACTCAAACACTCACACTTAACAAAAGAACATCTTATATACCCAAATGTCACACCATATTTTCCATTATTTTCATTCAAAATAGGCTCAATTTCACTTGGTTGGAAATGTCTAAGGGCTTTATAGTCTTTTAATGGCTAAGGGGTAGGGCGGGATACAATTTGGACAATGGTGTAACCCTCCTTAAATCCCACATACACCTTTATTCTTTTCCAACCTTTCCACTTTTTCTTTTTTTGAATCACTCACCAATGCGCATTTAACCCTTCTTTCTTATTTAGGTGCCACACTTGCAACCATTTTTGAACATTAAGGAGGATTCTTTTCACTTAATCCCTTCTTATTTATTTTCTTTTCATTATGAAAGCACTCTTTATCTTTTCTTTTCATTTCTCCACTCATTCTTCTTTTTCTTTTTCTTTTCACAAGCACCCAAGTAGTAGATAGCCTTCCTTTTTCTCCTGCATCACCCCAGAGCTTAGGCTTAAAGTCTCAATTGTCACAAACTTGCAAAACTAAAGGAGGATAAAGGTTCAAAAGAGCAATATCTTTACACAAAAGTTTCAAGGCTTCTAATTAAGGTTACCAATAGAAAAGATTAGGCTCACAATGGAACTAGGGATAAATCAATACATTTGGTGGCTATTTAGGCTAAGTGGACTCAATTCAAACCAAAAAGTACCTTAGATCTTTTTCCCAACCAAAGTCTATCAAGACCATCAAGGCAAGTTCTAGGTGACACAAGTGCATGCAAGGAATAAAAGAAAAACTCACAACACACATGCATGTGAATTAAAATATCTCTCAAGTAAGGTACAAGGGACTCATTTTTATATATCCATCTAGCAAGTAGAAGTCACCAAAAGAGTCAGAGTGTTTTCTCAAAATCATCCCAAAACCATTTAGCTTTCAAAACTTGGACGGGTAGATTTTCATAATCCACAATACTTAACTAAATATGCTAGTACCAAACAATTCACAATCCTAAAGTATAATTCCAAATAGTCAATGGCTATTCATACTTTACTAAAGACCATATTCTACACATACACTCATATACCGAATTGACAATTTGCCCTTAAGAAAGTGATCACTCAATCCATCATCGAGAACCATAGATTATACACAACATAAAAAAAGAAAAATCTAGAGTTACCAATTCTACTAAAATATCTAAACCTAAACAAAATATGCACAATCTTGCAAGTGCACACCATAATCACATAAGTCAAGCCCGACAAGGGTACATCATTAATATAAAACAAGCGAGAGTCTACAAATGCCAACAAATCCATATTATGCAAAATGGAAACAAGAGTCATAATCAAGTCATAAGAGCACCCCCAACTAAATACGATGATGTGTCTTCACAACATAATCACAAAATAGAAGAGAATACAATGGAATCCCTGAAATAATCTTTTTTCACTCGATGCTTGATACCTAAGAGATAGTCAATGCATCATCAAGATCTAAAGAATTAGACCCACACAACTATTCATGCTCCCCGAACTTCTTCTACCTTAACTTTATCTTTCCCTACCTTCAGCTCATGTGCTCAAGCAGGTCACTCATAGTTATTTGAGCGGCAACTGGTGCAAGTGTAGGCTGGTCAACTAAGGTGGCTGTTGGTGGTCCTGTAGTAAAGCTTGCAACCAGCTGCCTAATTTGCTCATCCATCCCATGAATCTGGGAGGACAAATATCTTATAGTAGGAGGACAAAATTGAAGTGGGTCCTGAAGAAACTAAAAGACCATGCAGCTCCTGAAGTAGACCCCTTACCTCTGATCTTAACCCTATGGACTACCCAAAAGAGGGATCTAGAATATCAATCTACCTCTCCTTCTATCCTCCTAGGCCATCTATCATCTTCAATGGGTAGATATCTTTGGCTGGCTTCTTCTCTTCACCTGTGAGTAAGATAGACACCACTTCCTTTATAACATAATCTGGAAATCTGTTAGAGTTATACTAAGCTCTTGCCCTCTCTTAGGCCACTTCTGCAATCTAATCCACTATAATCTATCCCACATTAACCTTAAGACCATCCAAGATAGCTACTATGATAAGTGCACTTTCCAAAGTTACCTTCGCGTCATGTGTATAGGGAATGACCTGAGAACAAATGATGGAAGGGTACATTTAGCTTCCACCATGAACTTATGTGAGTCAATACCAATGTGAGTGTGAACCATTTTAGTGGGACTCCATCATGTAATTAGTCAACCAATAACTAAGAACTCAACTCTCGATACCTCTCTTTCTACACCCAATTATCAACACCCAGTATCCCATAGATAGTATTACTAATCACCAAGCTGAAATCAATTCTCACTCCTTAGATCATGGTAGTTATCTCCTCCCCAAAGCTAGTCTCTGAGGCATTGGCATAGAACTCAACATCTATGGTATGGTTGGCTTTGATAGGTTCATTAGAAAAATAAAGACCCAAAATCTGAAGCTAGCCAAAGAAATCCGACTTATTTTCCTCCACCTTGTCCAAACAAATCCCTCTCTCTCATATCATAGGACGGCCTAAATACTCATCATATTTTTTGGCACATTTAGGTGAGAGGAATCGGCTTTGATCAAAGTAGACATCTTCTTCCACCTCTGGAAATATTGAATTCTCATAAAGTGCTTGCTTGGGATCCATTTCCAACCAATTGATCCTACAATAAAAACCAACAAAATAAAAACTTCTTATAAATATTTAAATCATGCATTAGAAAGGATTTAGACTAAGGAAGTCATATAGAAGAAATCTGGAACAAGCAGTGAAGCATTGTTGTTGCTGAATCAGTGAATTATTATTCTCCGTGATCATGAATACTCAAGCGCGATTGCAAAGTTCAAGTCTCCCAAAGCCTCAACATTTGTCGAAAGATATCCACATTCATAAAGGATAGGGTTTCCAAAACACTTGCAATTGCAAAAGGTAGGAATCGCCAAAATTCAAAATTCAGAGACGCATTTTATCGAACACATAGAGAAAATATATTTCAAGCATGATTTCAATGAACTAATAACCCCCTCCCCCCAATTCCTCCCCAATAACATAAAATCACTCCCAAACTACACTGAATCACTTAGCATAACAATTCATCATAAGTTTCAAAATTATGTACAAGAATTGGTTGCAAAGATGTCCAGACAGATGATACCACAATGATGCACATACATGCTCAAAATGAAGAAAATAGAAAAAGTCACATAGTTATGGTAGTGTGACATTGCAATATGAGAAACTCAGCATGTTAAACATAGCGCTAATCAAGCTAATCTTATGGTTATAGTATTTTTCCATAAAGAATGGAAAGGGGATAGGAACCACATACCTTTGAATGAAAAACCAAAAAGGATAAAGAGGGAAACACCTGATTAAGCTTTTCTTGAAAAATATCAGAGGTCAAAACTCCTTAAGGAATGATTTTATCTCACTCTGCAATTAACCATGCTTATGCTCCACTTTTTCTGAAATGGGAGACAAGTCAAAAGTGACTTGTCTTTTCATTCAACTACACCTGTCAGTTTTTCTCCTTCACGGATCTGTAAGCGCGATCGCACCTCATCATTTTCTTACATTCTGTGATTGCGGGCATTTGAGTGCCTTCATGAACGTCATCTGGGTACTAGAACTAGGCTATTTCTCTGCAACTTTGTCCTATCTCAGGCCTAAGTTGTCCGCACTTGTGTAATGGGTGATTCTTGGGCCCAAAGTGTGGTTAAAACGACCACCCCTTTTCCGTTTTTGTGTGTGTTTCTACCTATTTCTTCAACTCTAATCATTTTGATAGTTCACATTTATGTTTCCACTTTGAGGTAATGAATCTCCTTGCCAATTTCGAAATGATTTTCCATTTTGAACTCATGAGGAATGTGATAAAAGACTATCAATATTTTCCACCGGTCTCTCCACTTTGAGGACTTGAAGTATCTACCCAACTTATCATCAACTTTTCTTTTGGGTTCCTTAATAGACATAGGAGTGTTAAGAGGTCCTCTTAAAATAGAGCTTACACCTTGTGGCCTCTAAGTAGGCAACACTCCTAACTTCAAATGAACCAAAGTTGCCATTTAAGATTTCTATGGCTTAATCTTGCAACTTTAGTATCATTTCCTCTATTTTGGCCTCTTGCATGATTATTGGGCTTGAAGAAATGCATTGGCCTAATATCTCTTCTACATCAAACTCTACTCCTTTTTCTTGGGGATCCAATTCATAGTTGGCCACCTTTAAGTTAGAGGTCTCACTCACTTCATTGCATGCTTTCAAGTCGACCTCCAAAACATCAATTTTCCATTCAAACCAATCCAACTCATAACCTCTAGCAACAAGCAAGCCGTTGAGATCGTCCCTTGTGTGAGCTATTGGTGCCTTTAGGTCCCTTCTCTAGCAAGACTAAGATCAAGTCAGTGAGATAATCTGGACTCACATCACTCTCATCTTTATTCACTTCAACAATAACATTTTATTTACCATGAAGTGAAATACTCTAAAAGAGATAGAAAAAGGACGTAGATTCCTCAAACAAGCATTCATCACAATTAGCCATGCAACAAAAAGGAAAGTTAAAGAAAAAAAAAGAAGTATTCACTAGTCAAATTAAAAAGAGTAGACTACAACTCATAAATCAATTCAACACACCTATTGTGCTCGGCTACAATGCCATTTTTTAGGTTGTTTAACCCGACTAGTCAAACAAAGCAGCGGCGGTCATCATCAACATATTACCTAACTTTAGAGTTCGAGGTCAAATCCCAAAGGAAAAAATGTCTTAATAAATTAGTCAAGCGAAGGTCTATGGCTACTAAATCTCTACCTCAATAAGTAAGTACCAAGCAAGAATTCTAACTAAATTGGGAGGGGGAGGGGAACTAAGCTAACAACTACTCCTATGAACAATTGGGTAAGGATTAATCAACTAAGCAAGCAAGGATATGGGATAGGAGAATCAATAAAAACTCAATTGATTTATCACACTTAGCATCAAATAAACCCTATGGGTAGACTAGGATGGTTGTAATCACCCTGGCTAAGGAAGTGATATTTTACAAGAGGTAGCTACTATCTTATACGGAGCCACTCAAATACATGCTTGGCTCGAGCACCATAAAGCAAAACTCCCAAGACCTTAGCCATTGAGTCCCTTTTGAGGCTCTCAACTTGTAAACCCATGACTGTAATGCAACCTTCCCTCCCAACTACACCTACTAGAGTAATAGTTGATGATCTGAGCTAGATTTAAGTAGGTACCTCAAATCTAATTTATGCAAGATAAGCATGAACCCATAGATCAACTCAAGCAATTAGAGTAATCTAGGATAAACCCTCTTGATGTTGAAAGATAATAATCAACTAAGCATGAAAGCAAGGGAAGTAATCAAGACCCATATACAAATCAACAACCAAGCTTTAAGTAAATCTACAAATATAGGTTTCAAAATAAGACAAGAGAGAGTGAGTGAAAGATAAATACATGTGAAGTCCACACTCTTCAATCCATTAAAGAATTGTAGACAACTTGCTCTAAATCCTCAGCTTAAACTAAAATTTACACTAAGGAATGTATTTCCCATTAAAAAATATATGAATGTTTTCTCTATATCGTGTTGTATGAATGTATGAAGAATCAAGGTTGGGAGTGTCTGTATATTGTGATTGAAAGTCATGTACTCATCACTTATGTGAACTCTACCTTGTTTGATCTTTATTTATGCATGTACCATATGGAAACTAATGTGCTGTCAGAATATAGCATATTTGATACCTAAAATAAAGGTTGGCTTGATTTCGCAAAAAAGATACAAACTTTGCTGAAGTTGAGGATTTATAAGGCACACTATGAGTCATAGCTCAAGCAACGAGTCATAGTGGTGCTCCCATAGAGATATCCAATGTTCAAAATATAGAATCTGATTTTCTAAAGGCCAGCTATATAAGAAAAAGTTACAAGTCATAGGTCTCATGAGGACTCATAGGAGTAGGACTAATAGCAAATTCCACTGTTGATGAAAATTAGAAGAAGAAATACAAGCATTGATTAGAAGATAGAACTATGGGTTGTAGACTAGACTAAGAGTCGTAGGGATGGACCATAGTAGTCAAGTCCAATATCTCAAGTGCTGACAACCAAAGCCCGACTATGACTGATAGGTCATCTTATGAGCCATAACTACGAGCCGTAGCAAACGTCGACCAGATTTTCTAATTATTTTAAGGATTTTTAATAAATAGTATATGTAGCATATGTTAGGGTTTTAGGAGAAGATTTTGATAATTCTAGAGAGAACACTCAGATTTTATAGAGAGTTTGAGAGCAGAAAGTTAAGGTTTTACTTTGAGACTAAAATTTAGAGATTGGAATCACTTGTAGATTGATTTCATCATTCAAGCTTATGAATCCAAATTCAAGGGTAGTTTTATTGTTCTTCATTCTTTTGGGTAATTTCTCAACTATGTTTGTTTCATTCATTATTTTATTTCTTCCCCAAATCATGAGTAGCTAAACCCCTACAACTTGTCATTGTGAGAATCATGAGTAGCTAACTTAAAAAACCCAGATTGTTTACACTTCTTGAATTGGCTATTTGTATTATCCATTTTTCTTCATTTTAAATATTGTTTAATGGTGGCCAACATTAAACCCCGCCTATTGTCATGATCTCGATCAAGGTAGTGATGAATAGGAAAAGAAAATAGGTGAAAAAATTTGATTGATGTGTTCTCGTCTAATCAACCAAACCTAGCCAGGGAGAGGTTGACTAGGACAATAGGCAACGGTTAGTTTAGCATTAGCATACTTTTGTAGTTGCCCAAGTGCCATAGTGAAACTCGACCTTCACATTTGCCCAAGGGTTGGAAGAACTTAAGTTGTCGTCCTGTATGCAATATTTCAATTTAGGTTGTGTTATCTGGAGTGTTTGAGTTAATGAATCATGGGGAACATAATTTCCCAAGTTGCTATATAATTTGATTGTCTCTTCGCTTTATTAGTATAGTTTTAGTTAATGCCAATTATTGTAAACCCCCCTCTTTCTTCAGAATTAAGTTATTTAATGCTTGAAATAACTGTTGATAAATGTAACACCCCATATTTTATATGTACTAATGCTATATAAATGAATCATGTTATGGTTTGGTCAAATTAGCGTCAATTCTTGAAAATGCTTGAATCTCGTGTTAATGGGTGATATGTGAGTCTAAATGCTTAAGAGGGTCTAGGATATATACGTGTTGATATTATATTGAGGATATATCATCCCTAAGGTAAGTAAAAGAATTAAGGTTATTATATGACTTAATAATCTAGTAGGCGAGTCACCTACTTTCTTACCTTAAAATTGATAGCTAAACATAGATGAGGCTCGACACCGAATTTGTTCAAGTTCGATTATAAATAGATTCCATGTTAAGGGTGTAACTTTGGCCCATGTTTTAGTATCATAAATGGACATTATTTTCAGTCCAATAAGAATTTTAAGGTGTCCTAAGTACACTATAAACCACTTGGCCATTTGGACCCAAAACAAACTAAGAACAAAGTTGGAAATTGACAGCAAAGGTCCATCATATTTGAGACCCAATTAAGCCCTATTTTGGAGTAAAAGATGTTGATTTACTATACTATTAATGGGTATCATTATCAGGTCTAAATGGAGGACAAATCTGGCTAAATTTCTCTTTAAAAAGGGGTCAAGTACAGCACTAAATCATTCCACTAGGAAATAAAGTTTCAGCTTTCTTAAAGTGTTTTGTCTTCTCTATAATTCACTTCAGCAAGCAGCAAACTCAATTGTCTAAGGCTTTTGAAGGGAATACAGAACATATAAGGCAAAGGTAAGAAATTATAGTTATGTATTTAGTATGATTTCTTCACGAAAAATAAGAAGTATGTGATAGTATCTTTGCTGGAAATTTGCTGAAAATTTTGTACAGCTTATGTCCAGAAAGTTGCTGCACACTTGACTTTTGTTTTGATGACTTCTATATGGTTTTTGGGATTTATTATGAAGAGAATTTTCTGTTTTAAACATGATTTAAGTTATATATATTGGTAGTATGTTTTTTTCATGTAAAACAAGAAGCATATGTTATTATGTTATGCTGGAAATTCTGGACAACATGTGTCCTAAGTATTGTTATGATCGTTTCTTATTGTTCAAGAGGATTTTATCCTAATTAGTTGGATAAAATATGAATTCCGACTTATGTTCTAACAATATATAGGTTGTTAGTCATGTAATTAAGCTACTGCACCACTTTTACAGTCCACAAAGATTAGTGGTTGTACAACATCATAATTTTACTCTTAGAAGAAACTTGGAAGCTGAAAATTTTAATATGTTGTTCTATGACTGTTACCTATTTTGGGACTATTTTTGGACTAATTTAAGACTGGTTTTATGTTTTAAAAATGTTGGATATAATTTTTGTAAAGTTAAAACAAGCTTGGGATTTTTTGACGTCGAAGCGTGGTGAAAGGATGTAATGTTATGACGCTTGTTTGTATGTTGTGAAGAATTGATATGTGCTGGGTTGTTTGGGCTGTTTTAGGACTATTATGGGTCTAATAATAAGATATACATGACATGCACATAAGAATTATTTTTTAAAAATCTGTTTATAAGTGAAAAGGTTGAAGAAATATCTTTGCGTCATTAGTTGAAAGCTTGTTGTCAGGGTGATCATTTTTATGATATTGGACTTCCTAAAAGTGTCATGTTGCTGCTAATACTAGTATTATTGCTTAATATACTATAGCTAAATATTTGAGGGAAACCACAACCACTCCAAGATATTAACTA
>JAOTQJ010183802.1:0-63281 GCA_025642045.1 Solanum sejunctum | reverse complement strand
ATCTTCATCGAATTTCACATCTCTACTAATATGCACTTTCAAAGTGTCAGGATCAAATAATCGATAAGCTTTCGATGGAGTGTCATACCCAATAAAGATGAGCCTTTTGCTCTTGGCTTCCAACTTCAAACGATTTTGATCTGGGACATGAGAATAAGCAACAGACCCAAATACTCTCAAGTGTGTGATGCTTGGTCTTCTTCCAGTCCATGCTTCATGAGGAGTTACATCATAAAGTCCATAAGTAGGGCATCGATTTTGAAGATAGACGACACATGCGACAGCTTCAGCCCATAGCTCCTTGGGCAAGTTTTTGCTTTTCAACATGCTTCGAACTATGTCGAGAATGATTCTATTTTTCTGTTCAGCAATGCCATTTTGTTGAGGCGAATATGGTGCCATCAAGAATCTTCGAATTCCGTGAAACTCACTGAATCTGTTGAATTCAGTTGATGTGAATTCTCCGCCACGATCGCTTCGCAATGCCTTGATGTAAAAACCACTCTCCTTTTCAACAAGCAATTTGAATTTCTTGAATTTCTCAAACACTTCTGATTTTTCCTTCAAAAAATATACCTAAGTATGTCGAGTAAAATCATCAATAAATGTAACAAAATATCGACAATTACCGTATGACTGAGGTATGAATAGTCTACACATATCGGAATGAATCAACTCCAGTGGCTTCTTCGCTCGATACATTATTTCCTTGGGAAAACTACTTCTTGGATGCTTGCCAATGACACATCCTTTGCATAATCGATCAAAGTGATCGATATGTGCTAATCCATGAACCATCTTCTTACGAGAGAGCAAATTAAGTTCGGCGAAGTTAAGATGGACGAACTTCAAATGCCATAGCCATGAAGGATCATTGACACATGCCTTGAGACATCGAGATATCTCATTCTTTATGTTGAGCATAAACATTCAATTCTTTGACATCTTTACATTTGTAATCACTCTATGATTTTGATCTCTTAGTACAAGACTGAGATCCTCCATATGGATAGAATATCCTTTCTCCAGAAGTTGTGCCAAACTCAAAATATTACTTGTCATTTTCAGAATATAATACACATTAGTAATAAACTGTCGAGTATCATTTTTCAATCAAATCAAAATCGTACCGTTTCCTTCAACAAGTATCTTGGAATTATCACCGAATGAGACTTTGCCTTTGATAGTCTCATCCAATTCAATGAACATTTCTTTTCTCCCGCACATGTGATTACTTGCGCCGGTATCCAAGTACCACAATTCGTTGTTTTCTCCACCATCCTCTTTAAAGGCCAATAGAAGAGCTTGGTCGGTATCACTCACCAAATTTAACTTCTTTTTAACATCTTTGATATTACTTATGATCTATTGCTATGTATTAAGACTTTCTCTCTTGACTTATGTATTGAGTATTAGGGTGAGCCAGTTACTTTGTCTTGGGCCCCGCTCTTATCTATATAGTAGAGGTGTTGTTGGACATGTTATGTATCTATGCTATGAACTTGACTCTATTGACTCTTGATGTTTATGATATGGAAGTTTAACCTTAGTCCTAATTCCCCTTGTTGACATTTAACTCTTATTGTCATTCTAATTGTTTCCGCGACCAAGGATGTATAATCATATGCTATGAGGCTTATTTGGGGTTCTTTCGGGTTCCCCATTCGTTGGTCATGTCTAGGCCCTAGACTTGGGTCATGACAAGGTCATAAATACGTGGCAGGGGGTATTCTTAATTGTCACCTTGTTCAATTGACAATAGTCAAAGCACATTCTCATAGTACCATTCTTCTTTTTCACAAATGACATTGGTGCACCCCAAGGCAACACACTTGGCCGAATGGACCTTTTCTTTAACAAATCTTCTAATTGCTCCTTTAGTTCCTTTAACTCTACCGGAGCAATCCAGTAAGGGGAAATGGAAATGGACTTGGTGCCCAGTTCCACATCAATAGCGAAGGCGATATCACGTTCTAGGAGAAAACCAGGCAAGTCGGTAGAAAATACATCTATGAACTTTCTTACTACCCTTGTGGTCTCTAAAGAAGGTGATTCCTTAGAAATATCTCGTATGTGAGCCAAATAAGACAAGCACCCATGTTTCGTCATGCGTCAGGCATGAACATGAGAAATCATCCCCTTAGGATAAGAGCTAAGAGTGCCTGTCCATACTAACTTAGGTAGACCCAGACATGCTATGGTCACCGTCTTAAAATAGCAATCAAGGATTGCATGATAAGAAGCCAACTAATACATTCCCAAAATAACATCAAAGTCAATCATGTTTAGGAGAATCAAATTAGCCTGGGTATTTGTACCTGAGATTACTATGACAAAATCTCGATACACCTGATCCACTACTAAGGATTCAGCTACCAGAGTCGAAACACAAATAGGCATATCGAGAGGCTCACATTAACCATCAATATCAGTAGCAAAATAAGTTGATGCATATGAATAGGTAGATCCAGGGTCAAATAATACTAAAGTTGAACAATGAGAAACTAGAAAAATACCTGTGATCATAGCATTAGAAGCTTATGCCTCAGTTCGACCTGGAACAACATAACATACTGGACGCTTACCTTTGGCCTGTGCTCTTCCACGAGTGCCACCTCGAGCTCTACCCTTAGTACCTCTAGCACCACCCCTCGCACTCTGTGAAGCACCTCTCATTGCTGGAGTTGATGTGTAGCGAGTTGTCTATGCCTCCGTTGGAAAAGAAGCGAGAGCACACTTGGTGCAATCCTACGCCTTATGACCAAACTCATCACAGACATAATATCCTCTAGGCCTACTAGTATTATTTGTACCTGAAATGGCTGCATGAATTGGCATCCCTTGATAACCCTGGGTGCCCTGTCTTTGAGGATTTCCATCTTTGGGTGTATGACTTCCAAACTGACCTTGATGGAGGGACCTCTTACTATCAGCCTGTCGTGCATGGCTGATGCCTTCTATCATCCTGGCATGATCGACAATACTTTGAAAAGAACCACCAGATAGCATAAGAGATGCAGTAGCCTCCTAGAGATAGCTTGTGAGCCCCTTTACGAATCTGCAAATTCGCTCTCACTCTGTGGGAATACTAGACATGGCATAGCAGAATGACTTGTGAAATCATACTTCATATTGGGACATAGTCATAGAACCCTTCTCCTGTCCATCAAACTCATCACGACGTCTATCCCGAAGACTATAGGGTACAAATCTCTCAAGAAAGATTTCAGTAAACTGCTCCCAACTCATTGCTAGAGCATTGACAGGCCTACTGGCCATGATTGACCTCCACCACTCTTTGGTCATGCCTGTGAACTGATAAGATGTATAAGATACCATATGAGCCTCCAGAATACCCAAAATTGAATTGTCTATCCTAACACACTATCAAAAAGTCAAATGCCCCATCCCCAGCTATACCATTAAATTTGGGAGGTGCCAATCTCACAAATGTTTCAAAACTTTTCTGCTTAGACAAGGACATAGCAGCACAGGCAAAAACTAGTGGGGCTAAAAACCTTAGAGGTGAAATAGAAAGCAAGGAAAAAGGACTCGAGGTCTGGAGTCCCATACTAGGTCCCTGAGCTAGCTGTGAAGGACTAACAGGAATAGTAGGAACTACGGTGCCTGGAAGACTACTAGTAGCAGGGGTACCCTCTAACCTTGCCAATAATCTAGTCAATATCTCTTGTAACACTGGTATACCCTCAAATGTTGCAGGAGACTGGACTAGATCCTCTGCCTGCTGCTCATAAATTGGGTTAATAATTGGTTCAGGTGAAGTCAATCTAGTCTGACCTCGTGTATGCTGCTCCCCTAGCTAGGACTCGACCTTTAGCTCTACCACGATCTCCCCATTACCCTCTACCTCGTCCTATTGCTGGGGCTTGGACAATAGGTAAAGACTTATCCACAGTATTGCTGACTCTAGTCCTTGGCATCCACGTAGAAAGAATGAATTAGAGACATATAAAACTTAAATATGAACAAATCACGAAAGGAATCAATAATAGAAGATTTTTCCTAATAAGCATCCTGTAGCCTCTCGTAGATATATATGAACATCTACATACCGATCCGCAAGACTCTACTAGACATCCTGCTCTTTAACTCATAAGATCGGTGAACCTAAAGCTCTGATACTAAACTTGTCACGACCAAAAATAAAGTCATGACTAAAAGGACACTTAATTCCAAATCCAAGGATAAAGTACACTTAAAGCAGAAAACCCAATAGGTAAATAGTCATTGCATAAAAAGTCACCCATAAAACCATATCCCACAACCTGGTCTCAAAAGTGTAAAGAACATCTAAATACATAAGTACTAATGAAATAAGTACAACTTAGTCTTTACATAGAGATAAAGACTTAATAACTAAGATAGAATCCAATGGCAACTCGAAGCTCTAAGTCTCATCACTAGATCTGGTATAAACTGACTACATGAGCAAATTAACTATCGCATGGGTAACCCTGACAAGAATCTTCTTTAAGGAGCAATACTTCCTCATAGGGTCAGCAAAGCAGCGGGGAGAAAGAAGTAGGGGTGAGTACACTTAATATGTACCTAGCAGGTTTAACCGACTGGGAATAAGAAATTGAATAAACTATGGAATAATTTAGGAACACTTCCACCTATAACAGAAAAACCAGTTCGACATCGGTGCTGCCAATTTATATAGAACAACTAGAATAAATTACCCATATAATTAAATTAATCTAAAACTACTACAAGTAATGCAATGATATAGTATGCAATGTAATGCAAGGTGGAATCAAGACTGTTGCACAACCTGTCGTACCTCATCTCCATATATCAACCACCTTTCTACCTAACTCGTGGTCAAGGACTCATGATAATAATCTCCCTATATCAACTACGTTGCCACCTAAGTGAGCGTGGTCAAAGACTCATGAATGAAACACAATGTACCAACTACCTTGCCACCTAAGTGAGTATGGTCAAGGACTCATGATACGAGTCATAATATATCAACTATCTTTTCATCTAAGTGAGCGTAGTCAAGGACTCATGATACGAGTCATAATGTATCAACTATCTTGCCACCTAAGTGAGTGTGGTCAAGGACTCATGATACGAGTCACCATTCATAACTTCTCAAAATATCATAACATGTAGTATGAGGACACATGCAATCAAGACATGATTATTGAAGCAATATGTCTCGCAATAAGTACAATAATTATCGAAGTTCTCCAAGTTAGCAATTATATATTTATCTGCTTTTATATATATTGGGATATTGCTCTCTTTAAAATTCTCCGCCACATTTCAAAAATTATGATTTCCGAACTTAGTCATGATTCTCAATATTATGGCCAATGTTATGCTATGAAGGTGTAGAAACTATACTGCAAAAGATCAAGCTTAACTTTATTTTACTACTCTATGTTTTTGTTTATCAAGCTTTACCCTAACCAAATGAAGATCTAAACTTAGAAGCAAAATTAAAACACAACATTTCACCATGTAACAACACTTGATTCTACACTCTACGATAGGCAATTAAGATGTTGATGCTTGCAATCAATTGTACTTGGTAACAAGAAGTAGCTTATAGAAAATGACTAAGGAAACAAATTAAGCAGACAAAGTAATTCTCTGTCTCATGAGCACATCACAAAGAGAAACAAAGATCAATTACATAACTTGTTAAATGGTGTCATCTATTGATCACTTGAAGATGTTGGTGTTGAACTTTGACCAAGCACTACTCTTGCAAGCTGTTCATATTTACTCTGTAGCTCATCCATGAGTTCACATTTATTCTCTACTCATCTATGCGTCTTTTTAGTGATTCACTTTCTTTTTCATGTGCATTCAACTTATCTAACAATGTAGTCTTTGAAGTGTTCCTACCTTTCAACTCCGTAGCCATTATTCCACCGTCAAATCCAACTACATGACTCTTATATTAAGGTCCAAAACACTTTTCTATGACCTCAATATTTGTCAGAGAAGAATGAAATTGTACCAATTTTTGGATTTCAACCTATAAAATACAGGAAAACTTAAAATAATACAACTTATCAAGTTAAATGAGTTAAAATAAAACTTAGCACTAACTATACATATTTTGCATTTGTTTCTGGTTCGACAAACTTGTTATCATTCTTATGAGTCTCAAAGAAGGTAGTATCTATGTTTGGTGGCTTACCATCTTTGCCTCCCTTAACATACAATTAAACAAGTAAGAAAAATAATTTTAACAAATAATAGACTTGTTAAAGAGTTTCAAGAGTGAAGAGTTACTTACCAATTTATAAATAATCTCTCTAATATGCTTACTCCCTATACGATGAGGCATACTCAGTTTTGTCCTATTGACGGAGTTTCTTGTACTTGTATCCTATAATAACATACCATCAAAATTATAGTTAGTCACTTCAAATAACATGTTAATAATAAATTTTGGAATTCATACCTTCAACCAGTTTCTAGTTTACTCTGGCAATCCACTATTGCAAAAGTTCATTACAAATTGAACAGTTTATCTTTTGAAGCATTATCGGTGGAGTATTTTAGTGGAAAGTTTGGACGATTCATAATTCTGAGGCTTCCTAGTCTTGGCTACAACAAGGATTGCTATAACAGCTTGGCTTAGCAAAATCATCATCATCACTTGCTGCTTATCACAGTTAGGCGAGGCTTCTGTTGCAGCTATCAAGTCTGCTCAAGCTCATCATATTGCTTGAGCAGTTGACTAGCTTAGCAGTCTGCTCCAGATAAGTCCTCTGCAGAATTGAAGCTTAGCTTTATCTCTGCCATAACAACTAGTGTATATATGAATTTTTGCTTAATTCATTGAATAGTATTGAGGAACTAAACTTAGTGGATTGATGTTATAGGAGTTGTTTTGAGGATATTTGAAGATAACAGGTTTATTTATGAGTCAAAAAAATAAACATTGGAATCGTTAGATATTCTTGGACTGGGAAGTAGACCTGAGATACAGAAGAAAATTAGCTATGCAGAATATGTATGTGCAAGTGTTATGCTCGGCAGATAGCTCGTCAACGCCTGTTTTTTTAGGTCGCCTAACATTAACTTAATTTAGCTACCAAAAAAATATGTTGTATTTATGTTAGCTATTGGCCTTATTAGTGCAATATCATAAGTTTATTTGTCTCCTGAACCACATGAAAAACCAGGAAAAAGTAGAAATGTGCAAACAATATGATCTAGTTCACACAAAATTATTTCTATCATAAGGATTGAGCCCTAGAGTAACAATAATATTTTAGTCGATAATAATTACCATGACACTTTCTTTTGCTTTTGATGAAGGTCTAGAAGAATTGCTCAAATCAGTACACATATGAGGATGGTAAAATCTCAAATGACTAATATATACGAGTGCAAGGAAGAACACCCAAAAAAATCAAGATGAAACACAAAATTTTGAAAAAAAATCAGAATTTCCAAAACAAAAAAAAGAAATTCAGAATCTAGAAAACCTAATTGGACAAAATCAAGAATTCCACAAAATACTTCATCGCAAAATAACAAAACATTACCTTGAAGATATAAAAACACTGTCGATTGTGTTAAAATATGCCTATTGAAGCAGCTAACTACGAACCCTAATAAGAAAAAGTTAATTTTGTGATTTTGCTATCAAAAAAAGAGATGCTGATCACAATTTTATAAGTTGTAACGAGAGATGTGTATATCTATATACGTTAATTGTCCTCCAATAAACCCAAGAAAGATACGTCTAATGTATCGCCAGTTAGCTAATTTTACTCTAACCGAAGTGATGGAGAAACGTGCTTGCTGAATCCTCTCCAACCATGGCTTATTTTTTGCCAATCATCGCTCAATTCAATTGCTAATTGTAGAGAAAATATAGGAACTGAAAGAAGATAATGATCTTTCTGATTTGTTTCAAAAGGAGTAGGAATGTTAAGGGGGGAAACATGTTTACCACTGGTTATTTTATTTTTAATAAAATAAAAAGAGAGTTAATGGAATTAAAATTAAGCATTTTTTAAATATATTAATTAAGTACCAGCTGGATATATATTCTCTTAGCATCTGGATATTATATTGTCGTTAATATTAAATTTAAAATTGACTTTTAATGATCAATAAAATTATGTCATTATAATATACTTTTAACGACATGATTTGTATCCCTTCGTTAAGAATTGATCATTAAAAGTGGAGTTTCTTGTCGTGATATGTTTGAAAATCCTTAATCATGATGAAATCACTTGACTTATAAATAATATAATAGTTCATCAATAACTCGAGAATTCTTGTCATGTAATTTTATCAAACACATGGTGGGTTCGTGATACTTGTTCAAAATCATACAACTCAAAAGTAAAACAAGAAGAGTAAACTCAATGCAAATCAACCCACCAATACTGCAATAAAATCCTCATTTAGGGTATCTTAAAATTCATCACAAAATTCACCATAGTTCGTAGTTTTCATAGTTCACATCATGCATATCTTCAATGGACATAAATCAACTCATAATGTGAGATTAAAATAGATATTCATGCATAGTCAATCAACGCTTAATAAACCCTAACATAATTTATGTATATAATTCATAGTAAGAGATACCCATAGGTAATATAACTTGAAATCATGCAATTTTTATAAAAAGAGAAGGTTGGGCTCCACGGGTGAAAATCGACCCATGGATAAATACCCATATACTTTAAAGTTTGAATTTCTTGAAATAAACTTGAAGGAGACTTAAAGTTTGAGATGGGTTCTTGAGTACCAAAGTTGAGCTTGAAATCCTTGAATTTGAATGAGAGATTTGATAGAGTCTTGGAGAGGTTTCAGAGAGGATTTTGTCAGTTACAGAGTTGAAAAATGGCTACGTATGAAAGATTTCACATTTAAATGGGCATTGGCCTATTACCCTAATGTCCTTGGATGAAATGAGAAAGTTCGGTAAAATTATACACTGGTCGGCAACCCAGGCGTGACATAGACCAGACGCGCAGGCACAACTTACACTAGTCCACACCCCAGGTGCATCGTGGCCTAGGCGCGGACAACCACTGGAATTCCAAAAATTAGCAAAAGTTATTTTTTACTACAGGTCTTTTAACATTTTGGTTATGCCCATTTCCCATTCAATTTTTCTCCTGATCTAGAATACGAAGTCAGATTTTTAAAATCACGCATGAATTTTGAGATATATGAAAATTATGATTATGGGGCATTCTGAAGCACATGAGGGGTATTTCATCTAGTGACTGTTCTCCTCCGCATTCATGGATCCTACCCCACATTCGCGGAGTGTATTTTTCACTTGCACTATATTAAATACAAAACCCACTATTTTATTCTATTTATAAGAACTTCAAGTTTTTTGGGCGATTTTTGAAGAAGATTTTCATAGAATTCCTTTGAGTAAGTGTTCCCAACGTCCTTTTAATCAATTTTCATGATTTATATCTTGATTTTGTCTTGAATTTATGATTTTGAATCTCAAATATTGGGAACTTTTATTCTATGATTTCAAAACTTTAAATGATGATTTCTCCTTCAATTTGAACTCAATTTCAGTGGGATTTTCACCCATAAACTATATTGTTTTGTGTAGAATATGATTTTAAAGTTACTTTCTAGATTTGGGAACTTCAAATTTCAGGCTTAATTTTGACTATTTTTCTCCTAAGCATGATTGTGCCAATATGAGTATCGAAATTTATCTCTTCATGCATAGTATCTAATTTTTGGTAGCGAATGATTAATTTGGGGATCATTTGGAGGATTGAGTTGATTGAAAGCTTGTCCAAGTGTTGTTCGGCATTAAGGTAGGTTCGACTAACCTTTATGGGATTGAATATGAGTTATCAAGCTTGTTCATGAGATAAGTGGTCTATCTAGACTTATTCATGAGTATATGGACTGATATGTTTGAATTTTGATGGAATTGTGATTTTGGTGATACCGAAAATTGAGTAAATTTTGATCCTATTGATAAATTAAGATGATATGTGGAAATTTGTGATAAATTAGATAATATTGTGATAACATGAGACTTAAGATACTACTTGGGGTATTTATGTGGAAATTTGATGATTTTTTATATACTTTTTGGGATCATGTGTATATTTTGAGATGAGTAAGGTCTGGAATTGTTACTATTGAGAATCATATATATATTGGGATGAGCAAAACCCTGTATTGTTGGCACACTTGCCTATTGATACGACTGTTATGATTTGAGATATAATGATGGTTTGGACACCAGTTGTGGCACTTGATATCATTCTTCATGAATATATGAGGCTTATGTATCAGTACTCTTGCTATGATGTTATTATATGTATATATCTTGATATGCATCATTGCCATGCATCTATTTCGTGCTGCATTGTACCATCCCTTGACCCAGGTAGGTGGCAAGATTGAGATATTATGATACCCCTTGATCCGGGCAGGATGGAAGGATGAGGTATACGTTTTCCATACCCCTTGACCATGGGCAGGTGATATGTTATCAAAATATAACACTTTTAATGCTTAAAATATGAAATTTTGTGTGTTCTCAAGGCTATGTTAGTGGGTCTGATGTGTTTTTATGTTTATTTTTTAGAATTACAGTATTTGACATTATTTTTTGGCAAAGTGCTGTAGATGTTAAGTTTTTGAGGAACAACAAAGCACTTTATCGGTCGTGGATAATTCCACGAGCCGTGGAGGGGTTTCATGGTTGAGATCTGATGTCACCCAAGCTACACCTCTTTTTGGAAGTCTTAAGCAGTCGTTGTCAAGATATATCACCTAACTAAGGTTAGGGTCAATCCCACAAGGAATAGGGTAGCCTTAGAAAAATTTTAAGCAGTTTAGGTGGATTAACATACTTATCTCTCCTGAAAATACCCCAAAAATGTGCTTCGAAAATGTCCATAATCGTAATTCCTATATATCTCAAAATCTGTTTGTGATATTAAAAATCTGACTTCATATTCTTGATCAGGGGGAAAAATTGCGTGAGAAATGGGTATAAACCTGATTTTTAGAGACCCACAGCAAAAAATAATTTTCGTAAAATTTTCAAAAACAAAGAGGATCCGCGATGGCTCCGCGACGTGGACCTGTTGTAGAGCAGTGTTCTCACTTCCTTATTTTCCCTGTTTTGGTGTTGGGCATTGGGGTCATAGCCCCATGCCCACTTATACGTGAAAACACCTATACTTGGTATTTTTTCAACTCTATACACTCAAAACCCTTTCAGAAGCGTCTCCAAGACTTAACCTAACATTTCATTCAAATTCAAGTTTCCCAAGCTTAATTTCGAATCTCAAGAACTCCATTCAAGCTTCAAATCTCCTTCAAATCTACATCAAGAAAACCCAGTTTTAAGATATGTCGGTTTCATCCATTGGGTCCTTTCACCCATAGAGCCAAACCTTCCTATTTTATGAAAATTGCATGATTTCAAGTTGTATTTCTTATATTCTATTATTATGAAATATGAGCATGAAATATGTTGGAATTTTGTCAAATATTGTTGATTATGTATAAATATCTATTTTGAGCTTATTATATGAAGTGATCTTCGTCTATTGAGACTGTACATGATTCAATCTATGAAATCTATGCACTATTATGAAGTTTTGATATGATTTACAAGTTACCCATGATGGGGATTTACAATAATGTTGGTGGGCTGATTTTCATAATTTTAAGATGCATTGATTTTACTATTTCATGATCTATACTTTTGCATTTTGCATGATTTGAACATGTACTCATATGTGCCCATTAAATGTTTGATGAAATATCAAGTCAAGCATCTCTTGCATAATTTTTATAATTCTCGATTGTAGATGAATTATTGAGTTCTTATGCTAAGGTTTATGCTCTTAAAATATGAAGCCTACTAAAAGGGGTTATGAACTATGTTATATGCCTTACCCTCTAGTACAAGGCTAGTCTCTACATGAAGGGGTTATGAACTACGTTGTATACCTTACCAATGTTATGCAATATCTCATGCTCATATGAAGGGATTATGAACTATGTTGTACGCCTCATCCTCATATGCGATTCAATATTATGTATTATCTTATGCTTACATGTAGGGGTTATGACCTATGCTATCTTTCTATCCTCATGTACTATTTATTATCTCATACTTACATGTAGGGTTTATGACCTATGCTATTCCTCTACCCTCATGCACTACCCATTACCCCTTGGTTATGACCTATGCTATATCCCTGACCCTCTAGTACAAGGTAGTTGGGATGATCCATTCATATTACTTTATGGTGTTAAACAAGATATGCAAGTACGATTATTCTTAAGCATATTTCATCCTACGCATTGATTATAGGTGGCATACTGAGCTTATGTTCATTGAATACAATTAAACATCTCATTATCATGGCTTATGGTTCTTGTTGCATAGCATCCCACATACTTAGTACATTCAAACTACTAACATATACTCTATGCCTACATTATATTACCATGTAGAGATCGAAGCTCATATCAACCATTCTCCACGTGGCTAGTTGGTTTTTGTGAAGAAGCTGGTTGGTGAGTCCTCAATTCCAAGGGTGATAACTATTCTTACTCATGCTTTATAGAATCTTGTTCTTATGTATGATACTTATTAAATGAGGGCTAGCCCGAAAAGTGTCTTGGCCTCCGCTCCATTCTATGTTAGAGGTGTCATTAGATATTATATCATGGTTTGATTATGTTATTGAAGATTGACTCTTCTTAATCTATTATTGTTATGAATGGTTTACCTTAGTCCCTTTCCCTTTTCATTTATTTGACTCTTTTGCTTGTTTAATTTGCTTCCGCAACTGAGGATATGTACCCGATATGCTGAGAGGCTTATTTGGGTTGTCTTTGGACTTTCCATTTGCCATATCATGTCTAAGACCTAGGCTTGGGTTATGACAATCTTGGTATCAGAGCAATATGTTGTTAATGGTCCTCGGAATCCAACACAACGCTCCAATTAGAATCTTATTCATGGTTGTGAAACATGCCACAACTATGAATGAAAGGCTGTGAGGTATTTTAGGAAATGTTTCACTTCTTTATGGACTATATAGTGCCTTAGGTGTAAGATAAGGCTTTTCACCCTAATGAATTCTCTTTGCTCTTCTAGATCATGCCGCTATAAAGAGGAAGACCAAAAAGAGCCTGTGCACCTGGGGGCAACCGGATTACCCTGCTCCTCAAGCACCTCAAGATAGAAGAGCTATCGAAGTTGAGTTTCAAAATGACATCACTATTTTAGTACACACAATGAACAACTAATTGAATCAAGGGGACCAAGCTCCTCATGATCATAATTCAGCCTCAAAAGTGATAGACTTTACTAGAATGAACCCTCCAGAGTTTCATGGGTCCAACGTGGAGGAAGCCCCGGAAGAGTTCATAGATAAGGTGTATAAGATGATATCCATCATGGATTTAAGCTCAGAGGAAAAGACGGATATAGAGGCCTATCAACTGAAAGGAGTGGCTCAAATTTGGTCTGTGCAATAGAAGATAGAGAAGGGAAATCATAATGCTATTCCTTGGGAGGAGTTCAAAGTCGCGTTCCTCAATCGGTTCTTCTTTATAGAGTTAAGAGAGGCTAAAATGATAGAATTTATGAACCTCAAGCAAGTTTCCATGAGTGTGAGGGAGTCTGACCTCAAGTTCAATAAGCTTTCTAAGTATGCTCCACATTCGGCCGACCCTAGATCAAGGATGAACAAGATTGTGTCAGGAGTATGTGACTTGGTGAATGAAGAGTGTCGTATCACCATGCTAGTGGGTGACATGGACTTGTCCTGGCTCATGACATATGCGAAACAACTCCATGGGGAGAAGCTTAGGAAGAGGAGAAGTGGGGAGTCCAAGAGGGCTCTGTTTGAGGGTGGTCTCCAAAGTGCTAAGGGTGACCATTTCCAACAAGGTCACGAATTTCAAGACCAAGGGTCCTCTAATGCTCCAAATGAGAGATTTGCTAATGATGGAGTGCTTAACCCAATGGTCCAAGGTATCACTGATGGGGTGAGTTTTCCAAAATGCCAAAAATGTAAAAAGCATAATCATGGCAAATACTTGAAGGATTCAAAAGCATGTTATGGGTGTGGGAGAGTAGGCCATAAGCTTGTTGATTGCGCTTATGCTCAAAACAAGGGCAAAAATGGTTGGCCTCAAGGGCAAATTGGTCATGTTGATCAAGGGGTTCAAGAAGGCCAACAAGGGGGTACTCCATAACATAATCGGTTTTATGCTCTTCAAGGGAGGCAAGGAAAGGATGAGGTACCCGATGTTGTTACCGGTATGTTAAAGGTTTTTTATTTTGACATGCATTCTTTGATAGGTCTGGGAGCCACTATTTCTTTCATTATTCCTTTTGTTGCTAGTAAGTTTCATGTGTGTCCCAAATTGCTAAGTGAACCACTTAGGTGTCTACCCCCATTGGTAAGTCTATTGTTGCTAGAAAAGCCTTAGGGAATTTTTTCATGTCCTTATTGCTTAATGTCTTGTCTTGTGATTTTCTTGAACTTGGCATGGTGGGTTTGGAGGTCTTGGGGTGGTTTTGTTTCATGTATATCATGCTTCCATTGATTATAGAACCCGTAGAGTTAGATTTTAATTCCCTAATGAATCCGTACTTGAGTGGAAAGTTGTGAAATAGTAGTTGAGGGTAGATTCACTTCTTGTCTTAAGGCCTGAAATGACCCAAAATAGTGCTAAAAAATGTGCCTCAAAATTCCTGGAACTTTAAATTGCATATATCTCAAAATTCGTTTGCTATTTTGAAAATGTGATTTCATATTCGTGTTCAGGGGGTCAAAATTAGGTGAAAAAGGGTCTAACCCTAATTTAAGAGCGAAAGATTAGCAATTATGAAATTCCAAACTGCAATTTTTGGTGAGGTTTTCGTGTCACCACCGCGACACGCCTCTGCGTATTTTGAGGACTGTTTTTTTTAGTTCGGCCCAAGACTTCTAAGCCTTGGGCCTAAGTGTTCCCAAACTTACTTTTACCCATATTTAGCGTTATTTCACCCTCATATCATCATAAATATTTTCCAATACTCACTGAAACACTTAGCCATATTTTCACTCCCAAATTCAAGTTCCAAATCCTCATCCCAAGCTAGGGTCCTTCTTCATGGTTCTTCTTCAAGCTTGAAGTCTCTATCTCTAATCTTCACCAAGTTCATCTCTAAGCTAAGTTATGTGAGTTTCTTTCATGGGTTCCTTTCACCTATGATACGCAAGCCTCCTTTTACTCAAATTGCATGGTTTAAAGTTGATTTATAAATGGGTCTTGCTTACTATGAAATTCACTGCACACTATGTTAAAGGTATGAGAAATTTTGACTGTGTACTATGTTTTGAGCTATAAATCTTTAATCTATTTTAAGATTTGAGGAGGGGTTATGATGTATGTTGCTTGAAAGTGTTGCAAGTTGTTGATTGATGGGTTTACAATGGATTTTCTTGCATGATTTCATCTCTATGTTTCATGATTTTTTACTAGCATTACACACTCTCTAAGTGTTATATAAAATGTGCAGATGTGGTTTCTTGAGGAGTTGAAGGTCCAAAGCATGAGATATCATCTGAATGACAATATGATGATGAAATGAGTTCATGTATATGATACACTCTATATAAAGTGTTACATTATACCATACCTGATATGGGGGGATAATAGCCTGGGGAACCAAGTTGGGGTTTGTACTCATCGACTACGTGAGAGGTTTGTACTTCACCACCATGGTGATAAGGTGTGATTGTCATCAACCATGTGAGGGGTTTGTACCATACAACCACCAAGGGGTTTGTACCTTAAATAGCTAGCTTGGTCTCTTCTACACATATGATATCCTATATGAGTATGAGTTACTTAAGCATGTTTTACTTAAGCATTTATCATACATGCCATATTGTTATATTATGCCTATTGCTTAATATCATGTATTTTGATTATGATGTCTATCTATTATTGCATTGCATCCTACAAACTTAGTATATTCAAATGTACTAACACATACTTTTGCCTACATAATATCACTATGTAGGAATCGAAGCCCAAGTTGATCCTCCTCCTCCACGTGGCTAGTTTGGTGCTACTCAAGCTAGTTGGTGAGTCCTCCACTTCAGGGACCTTAGGCTGCACTCTCTTATTATGTATTGAGACACTCTTCCTTATGTTCTATTTGACTATAAGCGTAAGCCTAATTGCTTTATCTTGGCCCCCACTCTTATCTTTGTAGTAAAGGTGGTTGTTGGACATGTTATGTATCTATGATATGGGCTTAACTCTTGTCTTTTGACTATGATTTTGTGCAAGCTTTTCCCTTAGTCCCACTGCCCCTATTCTTACCCTTTTTGTTTTTACATGCTTCTGCGACCAATGAAGTGTAATGAAAAGTTAAGAGGCTTATTTGGGGTTCCTTTGGGTTCCCCATTTGCTATGTCACGTCTAGGCCCTAGGCTTAGGTAGTGACAAACTTGGTATCAGAGCACTAGGTTGGTAGATCCTCGGAGTCGAACAAACTGCGTTGATTAGAGTCTTATTCATGGTTGTGAAGTGTTCCATGACTATAAGTCGGAAGCTGTGAGACATTTTAGGAAATATTTTTCTTCTTTATGTTTTACTGAAATGACCCCAAAAAGTGCCCGAAAGTATTCCTCTAAATGCCTAAAATTTTAAATTCTATATATCTCAAAATCTGTGCATGATATTGAAAATCCAACTTCATATTCTTGTTTAGAGGGGTCAAAATTAGGGGGAAGAGGGTCTAACACCAATTTTAGAGCAATCAAATCATAATTTCAATTTTCCAAAATTTTGATTTCTAGAACCGATCTGCGACATGTTTGCGATGCGAGCTATCGCAAACCATTGTAAATTTGTCCTTCGTGATAGGTTTGCATCGTGGACTAGACACAAACCTATGTATTTGGTTGCCAATGATTTTTATTTCGTTCCAAGACTTTTGGGTATTGGGCCTAAGTGTTCCCAAACGTGTTTTTACCTATACTTAGCCTTATTTCACTCTCATACCATCCTAATCATTCCCAAAACTCAAGACCAATCTTAAGAATTTTTCATGGTTCTTGTTCAAGCTTTAAATCTCCATCTCCAATCTTCACCAAGTTCATTTCCAAGCTAAGGAATGTGGTATTTAACCATAGGGTCCTTCCATACATGGCACCTAAGCTTCCTTTTTACTTAAAATTCATGATTTATAGTTGATTTTACATGTGGGTTTTGTATATTAAGAAATTTACTGTACAGTGAATTGAGTTCATGAAAGTATGGTTGTTTCAGCATGTTTTGAGCTCTAAATCTTAGATCTAATGTTGCTAGAGGGTGTTGCAAGGTGTTGATTGATGGTTTTACAATGGATTTTTTTGCATGATTTCACTCTTGAATTGTATGGTTTTATACTAGCACTACATACCCATCAAGTGTTTGATAAAATGTTTGACTAGGGTTTCTTGAGGAATTGAAGGTCCAATGCATGTCTTATGAGTTGAATAGTGTTATGATGATTATCTGATGATGAAACAATGATTCGATGATGATGAATCAATGGTATGCATATAATGCATAATGATAAGAGTAAATGTAGGTATATGATGACCTTGTGAAGGTGAAAGTATGTTATATATGTGTTGAATTAATGCAAAGTATCTATGGTGTCGCAAGTCAATTACCTTGTTGAGTGGGTGTCAACTCTTAATCACCTTGACGAGGGGGTGCTAAGCCTCAATTGCCTTGTTAAGAGGGTACTAAGACTTAATCACATTGGCAAGGGGGTATCAAGCCTCGGTTGCCTTGTTAAGTTGGTATCAAGCCTCAATCACCATTTAAGGAATGGTGTGCCTTGGAGTTGGGAAGTAGTTCACTTGGTTTATGATGATGGTCTATTCCTATGTATGCTCTAATTCTATATAATCATATGATTCACTAACATGTTTTACTTCAAGCATCATTCATACATGTTATATTGATCGAATGCTATCCATTGTCTATGGTTTTTGCCTATGATATCTCTCTCTTGTTGCATTATACCCCACATACTTAGTATATTCAAACGTACTAGCGCATACTCTATGCCTACATGATGTTACCATATAGGAACCTAAGCTCCATTTGGTCATTCTCCTCCTCCACGTGGATAGTGATATCCAATCAAGCTAGTTGGTGAGTCCTCATGTCCGAGGGCAATATCTACATTCTTATGCTATGTATTTAAAACTATCTTTACTTTTTGGGTATACTTGACTATGATCATGAGCCTGGTTGCTTGTCTTGGCCCCCGGTATGTTCTATATTAGAGGTATTATTGGAAAAAATATGTATTATGCTTGAGCTTTGACTCACTTATGATATCCAAGCTATTTAAATATGATCTCTCCCCCTTAGTCCCAATTTCCCTTGTTTATGTTTCTTATGCCATTTTATCTTGCTTACGCGACTAAGGATGTGTGATGATATACAATGAGGCTTGTTTGGAGTTCCTTCTGATTCCCCCTTCGCAGATCACGTCTAGGTTCTAGGCTTGGGTCGTGACATTTATGTCGTGCTATAGAATTGTAGTGAGTAACGATTGTTCTTTGTATACTAGATCATGCCAAACACTAGAGGAAGACATGCCCAAACTCCTGAGGAGAAACCCACCAATGGTAAGCTCCGAGATGCTCTCGTTATGTTTGCCCAAGTGGTGTCCAATCAAGTCAATCAAGGGGCCCAAGTCCCTCGTGCTACTACCCCGGGGGCTAGGGTAAGAGACTTCACGAGGATGAATCTTCTGATATTCTATGGGTCAAAGGTGGATAAAGATCCATAATAGTTCATTGATGAGGTATACAAACTCTTGAATATCATAGGGATTAGGCGAAGTGAAAAGGCAAAATTGGCGGTTTACCAACTCAAAGGGGTAGCTCAAATATGATATGACCAATGAAAGGGTGAGAAGGGGATTGGTAATGTGGTACTTTGGGAGGAGTTTAAATTGGCCTTCCTTAGTTGGTTTTTCCTTCTTGAGCTTAGGGAAGAAAAGTTGTTAAAGTTTATGAACTTGAAACAAGGTGCTATGAGTGTGAGGGAGTTTGCCCTCAAGTTTAATCAACTTTCAAAATATGCTCCTCATTTGGTGGCCGATCCTAGATCTAGGATGAATAAGTTCATGATGGGGGTCTCTAACTTGGTAAGTGAAGAATGCCGGCTCGCCATGCTAATTAGTGACATGGACTTGTCTTGGTTGATGACCTATGCTGAGTAAATAAAGGAGGTTAAATTAAAAAAGAGAAGGGGCATGAGGCCAAGAGGGCCCAATTTGAGGGCAAATTCCAAAAGAGTACTAAATTTTGTCAAGGCCAAGGGACTTCTCATGCTACTAATAAGGGGTTTGCCAATGACTTTCCTAAGCCTCAAGGTGTTGGTGGGGTGTTTCCTTTTGATGTGTGCCCTAGATGTGGAAGAAGTCATGGAGGCCCATGTTTGAAGGGTTTTAATGCATGTTATGAATGTGGGAGCTTGGTCACAAGATGATAGATTTTCCAAGAAACCGTGGCACAGGCCGAGGTGCTAATGCGATCCCATTGGGTAGAGGTGGTCCTCAAGGTGGTGCCCCAAATTACAACCAGCTTTATGCACTAATGGGATCTAAGGGGTTGGTGAGGTTTTTGATGTTATTACCGATATGTTAAAAATCTTTGACTTTGATGTATATGCTTTGGTTGATTGGGGTGCCACTCTTTCCTTTGTTATCCTTTTTATTGCTAAAAATTTTCATGTTGTCCCCGAGTTGTTGCATGATTCATATGAAGTGTATACTCCTATTGGTTCCTCTATTGTTGCTACAAACGTTTATAGGAGTTATCCTATTTCAATTTTGCATAAGTTATTTCCTTGTGATCTTGTTGAATTAGACATTGGTAAATTTTGATGTCATTCTTAGGATGGAATAGTTACATGCCTACTATGATTCTATTGATTGTAGAACCCATATGGCCAAGTTTCAGTTCTCTAATGAACCCTTGAGTGGAAAAGTCAAGATGTGGTGGTCAAGGGTAGGTTTATTTCATGCATTAAAGCCCATAAGGTGATTTCTAAGGGGTATTTGTATCATTTTGTGAGGGTTAAAGATATATAGTCCAAAGTCCCTTCCATTGAGTCGGTTCTAGTTGTAAACGAGTTTATTGATGTCTTTCCAAATGACCTTCCCGGTGTCCCTCCCGGAAGAGAGACAGATTTTGGCATAGATCTCCTTCCCAATACTCAACCTATCTCCATCCCCTTTTATCGTATTGCCCCAGTGGAGTTGAAGGAGTTAAAAGAGCAATTGAAATAATTGTTGGAGAAGGGATTTATTAGACCTAGTCAATCATCCTTGGGTGCCCCAGTGTTGTTTGTAAAGAAGAAAGATAGATCACTTAAAATTTGCATTGACTAATGGAAACTCAATAGGGTCACCATTAAGAATAGGTATGCTCTTGTAAGGATTAATGATTTGTTTGACCAATTTCAAAGCGATAACTTCTTCTCTAAGATTGATTTTCGGTCCGGGTATCATCAAGTAAGGGTTAGGGAGTGTGACATTCCCATGATGGCCTTTCGGACAAGATATGGACATTATGAGTTTGTTGTGATATCATTTGGGTTGACCAATAGATCGGCCATCTTCATGGATCTAATGAATAGGGTCTTCAAACCTTACCTTGATTCCTTTGTTATAGTCTTCGTTGATGATATTTTGATCTATTTACATATTAGGGAGGAGCATATGGGGCATTTGAGGGTTGTGTTGCAAAGATTGAGGGAGGAGAAATTGTATGCCAAATATGATAAGTGTGAATTTTGGTTAAAAAAGGTTGCATTCTTGGGTCATGTGGTGTTGCGGGATGGTATAAAAGTGGATCCTAAGAAAACTGATGTGATTAGGAGTTGACCCAAACCATTGACCCCTTTCGATATTAGGAGCTTCTTAGGCCTAGTGGGTTATTATAGAAGGTTTGTGAATGGGTTCTCCTCCATTGCTTCTCTTATGACAAAATTGACACAAAAGAACGTTAAGTTTATGTGGACCAATGAATGTGAAAGAAGCTTCCAAACATTGAAAGACAAGCTTATATCCACTCCTATATTATAACTATCGAATGGGCTTCAGGGATTTGTGGTATATTGGTGATTCTTCCTAGGTTGGTTTGGGTTGTGTGAATGCAAAATGGTAAAGTCATAGCTTATGCTTTTAGACAACTCAAGGTACATGAAAGGAACTACCCTACCTATAATCTAGAGTTAACCGCCCTTGTGTTTGCATTACAAATTTGGTGTCATTACTTGTATGGGGTACATGTGGATGTGTTCATCGATCATAAGAGCCTCCAATATGTCTTCACTTAAAAGGATCTCAACTTGAGGCAAAGGAGATAGTTAGAACTTCTTAAAGACTATGATATAAGTTTGCACTATCGTCCAAGTAATGCAAATATGGTGGCAGATTCCTTGAATAGGGTGTCTATGGGTTGCTTAGCCCATGTTGAGGGTGGCAAGGAGATGGCTAGGGAGGTGCATCAATTGGCCAGATAGAGGATTAGATTGGAGAAGGTTGGTGATGATGGTGTGGTTGTTGTTGATGAGTCAAAGTATTCATTGGTTGATGAGGTGAAAGCAAAATAAGATCTTGACTTCTCCTTCCTTGAATTGAAGGTCTTGGTGAAAGAGGGCAAAGTAGAGGTTTTCTCCCATGGGGGGATGGTTCCCTTTGGTACCAAGGTAGGTTATGTGTGCCTTGTGTTGAAGGTCTGAGGGAGAAGATTCTTGATGAGGCCCATAATTCTTCTTAATCTATCTATCCTGATTCCACCAAAATGTATAGGAACTTGAGGGATGTGTATTGATGGGGAGGCATGAAGAGGGACATTGCCGAATATGTCTCCGATTGCCATAGTTGTCAGCAAGTCAAAGCCGAACATCAAAGGTTGGGTGGCCAAGATAAAGAGATTCCTATTTAGAAGTTGGAGGTGATTCATATGGATTTTGTGGTTGGGTTGCCCAAGACTAGAAAATATTTTGATTCTATATAGATGGTGGTTGATAGGATGAAGAAATTGGCTCAATTTTTACCAGTTAAGACCACCTATGGGGCTGAAGAGTATGCAAGGTTGTACATCTATGAGTTAGTAAGATTGCATGGGGTTCCTTTGTCCATCATATAGGATCGTGATTCACAATTCACTTCAGACACCTTTTGAGGTCCTTTCAAAGGGGTCTTGGTACAAAAGTTCACCTTAGTACGACTTTTCACCCCCAAATGGATGGTCAAGACAAAAGAATCATTCAAATACTTGATGATATGCAAAGGGCTTATGCGTTGGAGTTGAGCGATAGTTGGGATTACCATATTCCTTTGATTGAGTTTGCCTAAAACAATAGCTATCACTCTAGCATCGGTATGACTCCTTTTGAGGCTTTTTATGGGACACATTTTGGGTCAGTGGTCAATGGTTTGAGGTTGGAGATGTGGCTTTCTTGGGGCCAAATCTGGTCATGGAGGCTCTTGAGAAGGTTAGGATGATTAGGGAAAGGTTCAAAATAACCTAAAGTCGTCAAAAATCCAATGACAATGTGAGAAAAAAAGACCTTGAATTCAAAGTGGGTGATTGGATTTACTTGAAAGTTTCTATAATGAAAGGTGTGGTCTACTTTGGTAAAAAAGGGAAGTTGGGACCAAGATTTGTTTGTCCTTATGAGGTCTTGAAGAGGGTTGGCAAGGTAGCTTATGAATTGAAGTTGCCTAGTGAAATGAATTTGGTTCATTCAGTGTTTTATGTTTCTATGTTGAGGAAATGTGTTGGTGATACTAACGCTATTGTGCCTCTTGATATTTTGAGTGTTATTGAGGATAACTTTACCTATGAGGAGGTTCTGGTTCAGATTGTGGATAGGCAAGTGAGAAGATTGAGGAAGAAGGAGGTGACATCCGTTAAGGTCTTTTAGAGGAACCAACAAATCAAAAATTCTACTTGAGAGGCCGAAGCGGACATGTAAAAATGGCATACTTATCTTTTCCACTCCACTCAAGGCTAAGGTACTAATTCTAGGCCCCCTATGCTGCTTTAATTTTTATGTTTCCTCCCCTATGTCATTCATATGGATTCATATTTAAGTTGACAAGTTATGATGATTTTACACTTATGTTAAGATTTTGAAAATGATGTTTTAAATGTGATGTTGCATTCTTGTTGGGGCCAATTGGTTTATGATCACTATCACCTTGTACATCTCTTTTACATTTGGGGATGAATGTTCCCAAGAGGGAAATATTAAGATGATCCCAAAAAATGTCCAAAAATGTGCCTCAGAATATATAAAATTTTAAATCCCATATATCTCAAAATCCATTAGATATTCCAAAAATTCGACTTTATATTTGTGTTCAAGGGGGAAAAATTAGGTAAAGTATGGTCTAACCCCAATTTAAGAGCGAACGGTTAGCAATTATGAAATTTCAAAGTGCAATTTTTGGTGAGGTTTTGTGTCGCCACCACGATGCGCCTCTACCTATTTTGGGGACTATTTTTTAGTTTTGTCCAAGACTTCTAAATCTTGGGCTTAAGTATTTCCAAATGTGTTTTTACCCATACTTAGCCTTATTTCACTATCATATCATCCTAAACATTTCCTAATACTCACTCAAACACTTAGCATATTTTCACTCCCAAATTCAAGTTCCAAATCCTCATCCCAACTATGGTCCTCCTCAAGGTTCTTCTTCAAGCTTCAAGTCTCCATCTCCAATCTTCACCAAGTTCATCTATAAGATGTGGGTTTCTTTCATAGGTTCCTTTCACCTATCATACCTAAGCCTCCTTCTACACAAATTGTATGATAAAAAGTTGATTTGCAAATGGGTCTTGCTTACTATGAAGTTCACTACACACTATGTTAAAGCTATGAGAAATTGTGACTCTTTTGCTATGTTTTGAGCTATAAATCTTTGATCTATTGTAAGATTTGAGGAGGGGTTTTGATGTATGTTGCTTGAGGGTGTTGAAAGGTGTTGATTTATGGTTTTACAATGGATTTTCTTGCATGATTTCATCTCTATATTTCATAGTTTGATACTAGCATTACACAACCTCTAAGTGTTTGATAAAATGTTCGGATGTGGTTTCTTGAGGAGTTGAAGGTACAAAGCATGAGATATGATATGAATGACAATATGATGATGAAATGAGCTTATTTAGATGATATACTCTATATAAAGTGTTGCATTAGACCATACCCGATCCGGGGGGTAAGAGCCGGGGTAACCAAGGTGGGGGTTTTGTACTTACCATGTGAGGGGTTTGTACTTCGCCACCATGGTGATAAGGTGTGATTATAATCAACCATATGAGGGGTTTGTACCTCACAACCACCAAGGGGTTTGTACCTTGAATAACTATGTTGGTTTCTTTTACACATATGATATCCTATATGAGTATGAGTTACTTAAGCATTGATCATACATGACATATTGTTCTATTATGTCTATTTCTTAATATTATTCATTTTGATTATGATTCTTATTTATTGTTGCATTGCATCCTACAAACTTAGTACATTCAAATATAATAAAGCATACTCTTGCCTATACGATATCACCATGTAGGAACTGGAGCCCAAGTTGATCATCCTCTTCCACATGGCTAGTTTGGTGCTACTCAAGCTACTTGGTGAGTGCTCCACTTCGGGGACCTAAATTTATGCTCTACTCTTATGTATTAAGACACTCTTCTTTATGTTCTATTTGACTATGAGGGTGAGCCTGATTGCTTTGTCTTCGCCCCCGCTCTTATCTATATAGTAGAGGTGGTTGTTGGACATGTTATGTATTTATGATATGAGCTTAACTCTTTCTTTTGACTATGATATTCTATAAACTTTTACCTTAGTCCAACTACCCCTATTCTTATTCTTTATGTTTTTACATCCTTTCGCGACCAATGATATGTAATGACAAGTTAAAAGGCCTACTTTGGGTTCCTTTGGGTTCCCCATTCGTCGTAACACGTCTAGGACCTAGGCTTGGGTCGTGAAAAGGACCAAATTGACCCCTAAGTTTTGCACTTAGCGTCTCATGAGGTAAGGGGTGTTAAGTCTAAAGTCATTCCTATTGAGTCAATTTAGGTGGTTAATCAGTTTCTTGATGTCCTTCTCGAGGGCCTAGTCACTTTTCTAAGATTGATCTTTGGTTCGAGTACTACCTAGTGAGCATGAGAGAGAGTGTTAATCTTGAGATGGCCTTTCAGACTAGGTGTAGGCATTTGAAATTTATGGTATTATCTTTTGGCTTGACTAATGGATCGGCTATGTTTGTTGATCTCATGAATAGGATCTTTAAACCCTACCTAGATATGTGTGTGGTAGTTTATGGATTGTATATTGATTTATTTCTAGAATGATGAAGAGCTTGTGAGTCATTTGAGGGCGATGTTGCAAATATTGAGGAATGAGAGTCTGTTTATTAAATATGGTAAGTGTGAATCTTGAGTAGCAAAATGGTAGTTAGAGAAGTACACCAGTTGGCTAGGTTAGGAATGAGGTTAGATGAAGTTGAGAATGGTAGTGTAGTAGTTTTGATGGTTTCCAATCTTCTTTGGTTGATTGGGTCAAGTTAAAGCAAGACCTTGACCCCGCCTTGCTAGAATTGATTGCTTTGGTAGAAGATGGTAAAGTGGAGGTTTCCTCCCAAGGGGGAGATGGTGTGCTTAAGTACTAAGGTAGGCTATATGTGCTTGTGTTGATTATTGGGTTCACTTGAAAGTCCCACCCATGAAGGGTGTGATCCAGTTTGGCAAGAAAGGGAGTTGAGCCTAAGGTTTGTGGGTCCTTATAGAGTATTGACGAGAATTGATAAAGTTTTTTGTGGATTGGAATTGCCTAGGGAAATGGATATGATTCATCCGATCTTTCGTGAATCTATGTTGAGGAGATGTGTTGGTGAACCAAGTGCTATAGAACTCTTTGAGGTTGTGGGTGTTGTGAAGGATGAGTTGACCTATGAGGAGGTACCAATGGAGATATTTGATGGACATATGGAAAGGTTTAGAAACAAAAATATAACACTCATCAAGGGTGTTTGAAGGAATCAACAAGTCAAAAGCATAACTTGGGAAGCCAAAGCGGACATGAAGAGGTGATATCCATACCTCTTTCACTCTATTAAAGCTTAGGATAGCAAACTAAGTCCCTTCTATAATGTCAAGTTTTAATTTTCAACCCACATGTCACTTTGTATGCGTTCATATTCATGGTAATACGTTTATAGTGATTTTTGACATTCATGTTGAGATTTTCAAAAATGATATTCAAATATAATTGTTGCATTTATGTCAGGCTGAAATCTTCATGATTACTTCTCTTATGCATGCTTCTTTGACATTGGGGATGACTGTTCCCAAGGGGGAGATATTGAAATGCCCCCAAAAATGCACTTCAGAAATGCCCATAATTGTAATTTCTATATATCTCAATATCCATGCATGATATCAAAAATCTGACTTCATATTCTTGATCAGGGGGAAAAATTGAGTGGAAAATAGGTACAACCCAAATTTTAGATGACCTATCATAAAATTTTCGAAAACAAAGAGGATCTGCGATGGCGCCACGACAGTGACCTATTGTGGAGCAGTGTTCTCACTTCCTTATTTTCCGTGTTTTGGCAAAGGGCATTGGGGTCATTATCCCATGACCACTTATGCGTGAAAACACTTATACTAAGCCATTTTCAACTCTATGTCACTCAAAACTCTCTCAAAAGCCACTCCAAGACTTAACCTAATATTTCATCCAAATTCAAGTATCCCAAGCTTAATTTCGGATATCAATAACTTCATTAAGGCTTCAAGTCTCCTTCAAGTTTATATCAAGAAAAACAAATTTTAAGGTATATTGGTTTCATCCATTGGGTCTTTTCACCCATGGAGCCCAACCTTCCTATTTTCAGAAAATTGCATGATTTCAAGTTGTATTTCTTATGGATTTCTACTATTATGAAATATGATAATGAAATATATTGGGTTTTTGTCAAATATTTTAGATTATGCATAGATATCTATTTTAAGGTTATACTATGAAATGATCTTTGTCTATTGAGACTATACATGATTCAAACTATGAAATCTATGAACTATTGCGAAGTTTTGATATGATTTACAAGTTACCCATATTAGAGTTTTACCATGTTGGTGGGCTGATTTTCATGATATTAATATGCATTGATTTTGCCTTTTCTTGATCTATACTCTTGCATTTTGTATGATTTGAACATGTACTCATATGTGCCACCAAGTGTTCAATGAAATGTCAAGTCAAGTATTCTCAAGTTTTTCTATGACTTCTTGCATAATTTTTACAAGTCTTGATTGTTGATGAGCTATTGAATTCTTATGCTAAGGTTTATGCTCTTAAATTATAAAGCTTATTAGAAGGAATTATGAACTATGTTATATGTTTTCCACTCTAGTAAAAGGCTAATTTCTATATGAAGGGGTTATGAAGTATGTTGTATACCTTGCCCTCATGTACGATTTGATGTTACGCAATATCTTATACTCATATGAAGGGGTTATGAACTATGTGGTATACCTCACCCTCATATGAGATTCAATGTTATGTATTGTCTTATGCTTATATATAACGGTTTTCTACCCCCATGCCCTAGTCATTATCTCATATTTGCATGTAGGGATTATGAACTATGCTACTCCTCTACCCTCATGTACTAATCATTACCTACTAGAAGAGGTTATGACCTATGCTATATCGCTGATCCTCTAGTACAAGATAGTTGGATGATCCATTCATGTCACTTTATGGTGTTAAACAAGATATGCAAGTACAATTATTCTTAAGCATGTTTCATCCTACACATTGTTTACACATGGTATATTGAGCTTATATTTATTGAATATGGTTATGTATCTCATTATTATGGCTTATGGTTCTTCTTGCATTGCATCCCACATACTTAGTACATTCAAAGCTACTAATGCATACTTTACGCCTATATGATACTACTATGTGGGGATCGGAGCTCCTATTAACCATCCTCTACGTGGTTAGTTGGTTCTTATGAAGAAGCTAGTTGGCGAGTTCTCAATTTCAAGAGCAATAGCTATTCTCATTCATGCTCTATAAATTCTTGTTCTTATGTTGGATACTTATTAAATGAGGGTGAGCCCAGAAAGTGTCTTGGCCCCTGCTCTATTTATGCTAGAGGTGTCGTTGGATATTATGGTCATGGTTTGATTATGTTATTAAATCTTGATTCTTATTACTCTATATTATTATGCATGGTTTCCCTTAATCCCTTTCATTTTTCATTTATTTGACTCTTGTGTTTGTGTAATTTGTTCCGTAACCAAGGATGTGTACCAAATATGCTAAGAGACTTTTTTGGGTTATCTTCGGGCTTCCAATTTGCCGTGTCACGTCTAGGCCCTAGGCTTGGGTTGTGACATCTCCTAAGGTGTTTTTTATAAGAACTTATGACAAGTAATCCTAGACTAAGACAAGTGTGAGATCAGTATGAAGAGTAATTAGGGTATTATGTTCTTCATGATTTTCTAACTTGGTATTACCAAATAATCAAATTCTTTTCTAGTGTGTAGCATGAAGAACGATAAGTTAGTTTACCAAACTCTTTGAACCAGGTGAGAGGCAAATTTCACTATGTGATTTGATCCATCCCTGCAGTGTGACATTACTAATCCTTGCCTATTGATCCAGTACAATCTTCTCTTGATCTAGTTTGGTTGATTAGACAAGAAACATCAATCTAATCCTGTCACTTAATCTTTTTTCTTATTTGTACTATGGTGATCCAGTCAGTAACACTAGGTGAGTTCTGATATTGACCACCATTAAAAAATCAAACCAAAGAGAATCAATTAATACATGCATTCACACCTTTCATGGTCCCATAACTCTAGTTGCGGATTTAGCTACTCATTATCAATATAGATGCAAGAATCATGATTTTGAATAACATAATTGAGCCCTTACACAAACAGAATTAGAAACAATAAAATGATGAATCATAAGATTGAATTAAGCACACAAAATAATGTTTCACAATCACTCTCTTTCTCTATGAAAAATAACCTAAAAATTCTATTTATAGTATTTAAAATACAAAACTAAACCAAAATAGGATAACTAGGCTGGAAGACTCGATGATCACTTCCACGGGTCGTATAAAGTTTTATGGCCTATTGTTGGGTCTTCATGAACTCCTTCAGTAAATTTAGGGAAGACTTCTACGAGACCCATCTATGGCCGTATAAAATTCTACGACTTGTAAAGGGTTTCGTCTAATGATTTTCAACAACTCCCTACTTTCTGATTCTTAGGGTACGACACCAAGTCTACAAATCGTAGAAACCTTTATAGCTCATCTACATGTTCATATACTCAACTTTATAAAAATCACCTTTCACTGGATTTTGCTACAAAGCCAACTTTACGGCCTATGAAATTTTCCATCGCCAATAAAAGGTCTCGTATATCAGTACTTTCTGCAACTTTTGCATACTTAGCCCAAAAGATCATGCCAATCCTATAATCCTACAAAACAAACATAAAAACATATCAAAATTTGCTAACATAGCTATGAGAACTCATAAAATGCCAAGTTTTATGCATTAAATATGCTGTATTTTGATGACACGTCAAGATTAGTGAGGGGTGTATTTTTTGATGTTGCATCCAAGAACTGTTAGACGAGCCTTAGAAGATTGTATAAGTCATGGATTGGTTTCGTGCCTTGAGGATCAGAATTTCAAGAGTTTTGGGAAAGCTGTCAAATGAAACCTTATACGGGCCATAAGTCTTAATACAATTTGTAAAAAGGTCTCATAGAAATGAAGACAAATCTTGAATATTGCATAGTACGAAGCCTAGGTACAGGCCATTGAACTTTATATAGCCGTAACCCAATCCATAGAGCCCATCTAATCAAGTTTTCCTATTTCATTTTTGGAGTTGTATTTTATATATTATGAGTAAGTTTTTTTAGGTCTTTTTGATAGAGAGACGCACGAGAGAACTAAGAAACACTTTTGTGACTTTGTGATTTTTACATAAAAAAAAATTACATTGTGATTTTTAGTGAAGAATTTAGAATTTCTTGTTAATAATTTCATCATTATAAGTGCTTAATTATGTTACTCTATATCATTATTCTTTCATCTTTAATGATTATGCATAACTAAATTCACAACTAAGGTTGTGAGAACCATGAAGAACTAATAAGGTAAATAAAATAAACCATGATTCTTGAAAGTGTGAATGCATGTATTAATTAATTCTCTTAGTTTTGATCAATTTTTAATGGTGGCTAATGTTAGAACTCATCTAATTTTTACCGATTGGATCAAGGTAGTAATGAATAGAAAATGAGATTAGTTAATACGATTCGATATGATCCCTCTCGTCTAATCAACCAAACTGGATCAAGGGGAGGTTGTACTAGCATAATAGGTAAGGGTTAGTAATATCACACTGCTGGGATCAATTAAAATCATGTAGTGAAATTTACCTCTCCCCTGGATCAAAGGGTTTGGTAAACTTAACTTATCTTTCTGTATGCTACATACAAGAAAAGATTATGGTTATCTTGTAATACTAAGTAAGTAATTCATGGGGAACACAATACCATAGTTACTTCTCTCACTATTTTCACAACACTTGTTTTTAGCTTTGAAATGTCCCAAAAAGTGCCCAAAAATGTGTCTTGGAAATGCGAATAATTTTAAATTCTATATATCTCAAAATCTATTTGTGATATCAAAAGTCTGACTCATAACCCTAATTTTAGAAGAACCATATCAAAATTTCATTTTCCAAAATATTTCTTATTCAGTTTCGATCCGCGCCCCTGGCGCGACGTAGCCATGGTTCAGAGATGTGTATCTTTGTTGCCAGTTTACTCTTTCGGTCCAAGGCTTTGAGGTCTTGGGACTAAGTCTTTCTATGCATAAAAATACCTATATTTAGTCATTTTTCAATCCCATATCATTAAAGACATTTCTCAAAATCCTCTCAAACACTTAGCTAAATATTTCACCCAATTCAAGTATCCCAAGCTCATCTCCAAATCTTAAGGAATTCATTCAAGCTTCAAGTCCTTATTAAAATCTTCATCAAGGAAATCTCCAAGTTTGAGGTATGTGGGTTTCATCCATTAGGTTCTTTCACTCATGGTGTCCAGCCTTCTTTTCTATATAAATTGCATGTTTTCAAGTTGATTATCTATTGTATCTTCTATTATGAATTTTGAATATAAACTATGTTCGGGTTTAATAAAATATGACTATTTTATCATGTTTTGAGATTTGAATTTATATACTATTATGAGATTTGATAAAGGGTTTCAATGTATGTTGCATGAGGGTATTAATAAGTGTTGGTGGGTTGATTTACATTAAGTTTTCTCATATGATTTCACTCTTGAATTGCATGATTTTGAACTAGCATAACACACCCACCAAGTGTTTGATAAAATGTTCAGTTCAGGGTTCCTGAGTTATTGATAGTCTAATGCATGATTTATGATTTCAATGACTTTATAATGATGAAAGTAATGTATTTATGTGTTGATTTTTTAAAAAATATCTATAGTATTGCAAGTTGACCACACCTTGTTGAGGGAGTGCTTTGCCTCAACCACTATGATGGAGGGTGCTATGACCATCTACCAGTTAAGGGATATATAGCTTGAGCACTATGATGGAGGGTGCTCTGACTATCTACCAGTTAAGGGGAATATACCTTGTTCACTATAATAGAGGGTGCTATGTCCATCTACCAGTTAAGAGGTATATGCCTTGAAAACTATGATAGAGGGTGTGATGTCCATCTACTGATTGAGGGGCATATACCTCGATCACCCTCCAAGGGGATGCTATACCTTGGATTCCAATTACTAGTTGCTTGATCTACTATGATAGTCTCTTCCTACATATGTATTATGTTCTATACAAACATGTTTCAATTCAAACATTGATCATGCATACCATGTTGCTAATATACTATCTCTTGCTTATGTATATACATTTTGATTATATTGCTTATGTTTTAATTCAAACTTAGTACATCACCATAATAACACATACTCTATTCCTATATGATATTACCATGTAGGAATCAGAGCCCCTCATGATCATCCTCCCCGTGGCTAGTTAGTTATCTTGAAGAATAGCTATTGGTGAGTCCTCAAGTTCGGGGACACTAGCTTTACGCTCTTACTTTTGTTATCTCTTATATTGAACTTTGATACTAAAAGGGAGCCCAAAAAGTGTCTTGGCCCCGCCCAATCTATTCTAGAGGTGTTGTTGGACAAGTTGTGTAATTATGGTTGAGCTTTGACTCTTTTGATTGTTTATTTTATTAAAGACTTCTCTTAGTTTCTCTATCCTTGTTTATACACTTATTGGTTTTTTACTGCGCTTCCCAACCAAGGATGTGTAATGATATACTAAGAGGCCTGTTTGGGGTCCCTTTAGGTTCCCATTCGCTGTGTCACATCTAGGCTCTAGGCTTGGGTGGTGACAAACTTGGTATCAGAGCACTAGGTTGTAAATGATCCTCTGCATCTAACACACGCATCGATTAGGGTTTTATTAATGGTTGTGAAGTGAATCATGACTATGAGTAAGAGGCTATGAGGTATTTTGGAAACTTTTTCCCTTTATCTTGATCTATGTCATACTATAGAGATAAGGTAAAGCTTTCCCCTAATGGATATTCTTTGATATCCTATATCATGCCTATCCTAAGAAGAAGAAGAGCTCGTACACCTGAAGAACAACTGACTCACGAAGAGTTCCGGGATGATATTTCCATGTTAGACAAGCTATGAGTAATCAAATCAACGAAGGGGCCCAAGCCCCTTATGCTCCTGCTCTAGCATCTAAGGTAAGGGATTTCATGAGGATGAACCTACTAGAGTTTCATGGGTCTAAAGTAGATGAGGAGCCTTAAGAATTTATTGATGAGGTGTACAAAGTGTTGCCTATCATAGGTGCTAGATCGGAGGAGAAGGCGAAGTTGGCGGCTTGCAACTCAAAGGGGTGGCCCAAATATGGTTTACTCAATAGAAAGAGGAAACGGGGAACATCAATGTGGTCCTTTGGGAGGAGCTTAAGGCGGCCTTTCTCAGCTAGTTCTTCTTGCTTGTGCTAAGGGAGGCCAAAATGATACAGTTCATGAATTTGAAGCAAGGGTCCATGAATGTGAGAGAGTATGCCCTCAAGTGCAACCAATTCTCTAAATATGCTCCATAATTGGTGGCCGAGCCAACATCTAGGATGAACAAGTTTGTGATGGGTGTATCTGATTTGCTAATGAGGAGTGTCATACTACTATGTTAATTAGTGATATGGACTTGTCCTACCTCATGACTTATGCCAAATAATTGGAGGGGGAAAAGTTGAGAAACAAAAGGGGGAATGAGGTCAAGATGGCCTATTTTGAAGGTAGATTCCAAAGTCTCAAGGGTGGCCGATTTCGTCAAGGCCATAGGTCTTTCGATGGTTCTAATATGAGGTTTGCTAATGATAACCCAAGGGTCTAAGGTAGTTGAGGTGTGATGCCTAATGATTTGTGCCCAAAATGTGGTAGAGGCCACAATGGGCCATGTTTGAAGGATACTAATGCTTGTTTTAGGAGTGATGAAGTTGGTCATAAGGTGATGGATTGTCCTCATAATCATAACAAGGTAGAGATGGTCATTCACAAGGACAAGGTGCAAACGCGGATCCTAGAGAAAGGGGAGGTCAACAAGGTGGTGCTCCAAGGCACAATCGATTCTATGCTCTTCAAGGGAGGAAAGGATTAATGAGGTGCCCGGTGTCATAACCCATATGTTAGAAGTCTTTGATTTTGATGTGTATGCATTGATAAACCCGCTGCCGCTCTTTCTTTTGTTACTCCTTTATTTCCAAAAAGTTTCATGTTAACCTCAAATTATTGTGTGAGCCATATGAGGTGTCTACTCCCGTTGGTGCATCCATAGTTGCTATACGGGTCTATAGAAATTGTACCATTTTCATTTTGCATAGAATATTGCCTTTCATTTTGTTGAGTTAGTTATGGTGGATTTCGATGTTATTCTTGGGATGGATTGGTTGCATGCATATTATGCCTCTATTGATTGAAGAACCCATAGGGGCAAATTCCAATTCCCTAATGAACCCATCTTGGGTGGGAGAGTCATGTTGTGGTGGTCAAGGGTAGGTTTATTTCTTGTATTAAAGCCCAACAATTGATTTCTAAGGGGTGTCTTTATCATCTTGTGAGGGTTAGGGATGTTGAGTCCAATGTCTTTCCTATAGAGTTGGTTCCGATGGTTAAGGAGTTCCTTGATGAACTTTTTAATGAGCTTCCTGGTGTTTCTCCTGAGAGGAAAATAGATTTTAGCATAGAGCCCCTTCCCGATACTTAACCCATTTCTATTCTCCCTTATCGTATGGCCGCGACGGAGTTGAAAGAGCAATTGAGGGATTTGTTAGAGAAGGGTTTTAGAATGCCTAGCCCATCACTTTGGGGTGCACTAGTGTTATTTGTGAAGAAGAATGGTTCTCTTAAAATGTGTATTGATTACCGAAAACTTAATAGAGTCACCATCAAGAATAAGTACCCTCTACCAAGGATTGATGATCTTTTTTGACCAACTTCAAGGGGTTAGTCACCTCTCTAAGATTGATCTTCGATCTGGGTATCACCAAGTGAAAGTGAGAGAGTTTGACATTCCTAAGACGACCTTCCGGACTAGATATGGGCACTTTGAGTTTTTGGTTATGTCCTTCGGTTTGACTAATGCACTGGCTATCTTCATGGATCTTATGAATAAGATCTTTACACTTTGACTTGGCTTGTTTTTGGTAGTATTTATTGATGATATCTTGATCTACTACCATAGTGAGGAGGAGCATATGGATCACTTGAGGGTAAGGTTACAAATCTTGAGTGTGAATAAGTTGTATGTCAAATATGAGAAATGTGAGTTTTGGTTGGAAGAGGTTACCTTCCTAGCTCATGTAGTTTTGGAAGATGTTATTAAGGTGGATCCTAAGAAGATAAAGGTAATTAGAAATTGGCCTAGACCTTTGACTCCATCGGACATCAGAAGTTTCTTGGACTTAGCAGGTTACTACCGGAGTTTTGTAAATGGGTTCTCTTCTATTGTTTCTCCCATGAAAAAGTTGACCCAAAAGAAGGCAAAGTTTGTGTGGATCGATAAGTGTGAAAGGAATTTCCAAACTTTGCAAGATAAGCTTGTCTCCGCTCCTATCTAGTCTCTACTAGAAGGGTTGGAAGAGTTTTTCGTGTATTATGATGCCTCAAGAATTGGTATGGCTTGGGTTGTGTTTTGATGCAAAATGGTAAGGTGATAGCTTATGCCTCTAGACAACTTAAGCTGCATGAAAAGAATTATCTTATCCATGATCTTGAAAAGGCCGCCGTGGTATTTGCTTTGAAAATTTTGCTTCATTACTTGTATGGAGTGTATGTTGATGTGTTTACTGATCATAAAAGAGTTTAATATGTGTTCACCCAAAAAGACCTCAACTTGAGCCACGAATGTAATTAGAGCTTCTTAAAGATTATGATATAAGTGTGCATTACCACCCTAGTAAGGCTAATGTTGTGGCCGATGCTTTTGAGTAGGGTGTTTATGGGTAGCCTAGCACATGTTGATGATGGTGGCAAAGAAGTGGCTAGGGAGGTCCATATGTTAGTTAGATTAGGAGTTAGTTTGGAGGATATTAATAATACTAGAGTAGTGGTGGTTGATGGTTCTAAATCCTCATTAATTGAGGAGGTGAAGGCAAAGTAAGATCTTCACCCCCGCCTTGTTAGAATTGAAGGCCTTGGTGAGAGATGGCAAGGTGGAGGTTTTGTTCCAAGGGGGAGATAGTGCCCATAAGTACTAAGGTAAGTTGTGTGTTCCTTGTGTGGATGACTTGAAGGAGAAAATTTTAGATGAAGCTCATAATTGTTCCTATTCTATTCACCCCGGTTCTACCAAGATGTATAAAGATTTGAGGGAAGTGGTTTTGTAGGGTGGTATTAAGAGAGAAATTGCTAAGTTTGTATCCGGTTGCCATAATTGCCAATAAGTGAAAGCTGAGTATCAAAGGCTGGGTGGCCTTGCCTAAGATATAGTGATTCCTACCTGGAAGTGGGAGGAATTAAACATGGATTTTGTGGTTAGGTTGCCTAAGACTAGAAGACCTTTTGACTCTATTTTGGTTGTGGTTTATAGAATGACATAGTCAGCTTATTTCTTACTAGTTAAGACTACTTATGGTGTGGAAGATTATGCTAGGTTATATATTCATGAGTTGGTTAGATTGCATAAGGCTCCTTTCTCTATTATATTAGATCGTAGTGCTCAATTCACTTCTTATTTTTAGAGGTCCTTCCAAAGAGGTCTTGGTATCAAGGTAAATCTTAGTACGACCTTTCACCCTCAAACGGATGGCCAAGCCAAAAAAACTATCCAAATTCTTGAGGATATTCTTAGAGCTTGTGTTTTAGAGTTTAAGGGTAGTTGGGATGATTATCTTCCACTCATTGAGTTTGCTTACAACAATAGCTATCATTCTAGCATTGGTTTGGCTCCTTTTGAGGCTTTTTATGGTAGATGTTGTAGGTCCCCAATTGGATGGTTTCAGGTAGGGGAAATGACTTTGTTAGGTCTGAATTTGGTTATTGAGGCCATGGAGAAGTTAAAGATGATAATGAAAAGATTGAAAGAAGCCTAAAGTAGACAAAAGTCTTATCCTGATGTTAGGAGAAGGGAGCTTGCATTTAAAGTTGGTTATTAGGTCTATTTGAAGGTGTCACTCATGAAGTGTATGGTTCATTTTGGTAAGAAGGTAAATTGAGTCCAAGATTTGTTCGTCCTTAGGAGGATTGGTAAGGTGGCGTATGAACTGGAGTTTCCCAATAATATGAATGTGGATCATCCGGTTTTCCATATGTCTATGTTGAGGATGTGTGTGGGTGACCCTAGCGCTATTGTGCCTCTTGATGTTGTGGGTACTTGTTAAACATAATTTGACTTATGAAGAGGTCCTGGTAGAAATTTTAGAGAGACAAGTGAAGAGGTTGAGGACAAGGATGTTGCTTTCGTCAAGGTTCATTGGAGAAACCAACAAGCTAAAAGTTCCACATTGGAAGCCGAGGCAGACAAGCAAAAGTTACATCCCTATCTCTTCCATTATACTCAAGCCTAAGGTACTAATTCAAGTTCCCTATGTGATTTCAAGTCTTATGTATCAACCCTTATGTCATTTAAATGCATTCATATTTATGTTGACAAGTTTATGATGATTTTGACACTTATGTTTAGATTTTTGAAAATGGTGTTTAAGTGCATTATTGCATTCTAATTGGGGCTGATTCCGTCATGATTACTCTTTTTTTGTATGCTTCTTTGACATTCGGGGATGAATGTTCCCAAGGGCGATATATTGAAATGCCTCAAAAAGTGCCCGAAAATGTGTCTTGGAAATGCCAATAATCGTAAATTCTATATATCTCAAATCTATTCATGATATCAAAAGTCTGACTTCATATTCGTGCTCATGGCACAAAACTGAGTGGAAAATGGGCATAACCCTAATTTTAGAGGAACCATATCAAAATTTCATTTTTCAAAAAATTTCTTATTCAGTTTCGATCTGCGCCCCTGGCGCGACATAGCCAGGGTTCAAAGGTGTCTATTTTTGTTACCTGTTTACTCTTTCGGTCCAAGGCTTTGAGGTCTTGGGACTAAGTCTTTATATGCATAAAAACACCTATACTTAGTCATTTTTCAACCCCATATCATTAAAGACATTCACCAAAATCCTTTCAAATACTTAGCCAAATATTTCACCTAATTCATGTGTCCCAAGTTCACTTCCGGATCTTAAGAAATTCATTCAACCTTCAAGTCCTTATTCAAATCTTCATCAATGAAATCTCCAAGGTTGAGGTATGTGGGTTTAATCCATTAGGTTCTTTTACCTATGGTGTCCAGCCTTCTTTTCTATATAAAGTGCATATTTTCAAGTTGATTATCTATGGTACCTTCTATTATGAATTTTGAATATAAACTATATGGTACCTTCTATTATGAATTTTGAATATAAACTATGTTTGGGTTTCATAAAATATGATAGTTTTAGCATGTTTTGAGCTTTAAATTTATATTCTATTAGAGATTTGATGAAGGGTTTCAATGTATATTGTATGAGGGTGTTACCAAGTGTTGGTGGGTTGATTCATATTAAGTTATGTCATATGATCTCACTCTTGAATTACATTATTTTGAACTATCCGATTTAGGGTTCTTGAGTTATTGATATTTTATTGCATGATTTATGATTTAAGTGGCTTTATAATGATAAAAGTAATGTATTTATGTGTTGATTTATCAAAAAGTATCTATAGTGTTGTAAGTTGACCACACCATGTACAGGGGGTGCTTTGCCTCAACCACTATGATGGAGGGCGCTATGTCTGTGAAGAAGTTTGTGGGTATTTTATATTACGTCTTTGTTAAATTTGAAAAATTCATATCCCTAGTAGTCTTTGTGATCTTGAATTATGAGGTTGACTTGAAATCCTAATCATCTTGGGAAAGGCCTTCACGGCCACTAGGAGAGCACCGGTGGATATAGAATCAAACCAACTCAAGTTCAGATTGAATGATGAATACATTGTCTTTAATATCTGTCAATCTATGAAGAAGCCCGATGATTTGAAGTTGGGAGTTTGGGAACTTGGTGAAGTCTGAGTAACTAAGTTTTCCAAGTCACGCAGTCATAACAAATCAGGTGCTACTTGGGAGGCTACCCAAGATATCTGATGTAATCATAATGTTTTGGTTTTAACTTTAGCATTTTAGACTTATGGGTAGTTTATTTTTATCATTTTGGTTGTAATTTTTGGACTTTGAGGACTATGGCATATAGGGTAACACTTTGTTCTATGAAGGATATGTAGGTATAAGGCTAACTTAGCCAACTAGGGCCTAAAAGAAACAAGAAGTGGTTCTACGAGCCGTCATTCACACGATGACTCGTACACTAATTCGTAGGACAATTCTAATGAGCAAATTGTTGTGCACTCCAGTCCATGAGCCAACATTTTGATCAATAGATAAAACTATGGATCGTGAATGGGGCTCATGGACCCCAGGTAAGATTCCTAAAATCTGCCTAAGTGTTGGGGGCTTATCTAACCTAATTTATGACCCTATGTCCATGTAGTACTCGTAGGCAGGTCTGTGAAGCCATTTTCAAATTATGGTTTTGGCACACCACAACACCATGTTCTACAGACTGTAGAATTTTCTATGGGCCGTAGTTGGTATTTCTTAGGTTTTGAATCCAATTTTTACCCAACCTGGTCGATGATATAAAAGAGGGGTAAATCATTCGTGTCTAAAATCCTAAAAATACCAAAATGTGCATAAGTTGCTAAAGTTAAAGATACACGAGACCCTTTATGTGCCTTAGAGTATTCTACGAGCTATAAAGTAGGTTTTGATGTAATACCACTAAGGGATGTACTTCTGAAATTAAGTCTATAAACATGTAAATGAGCCATAGAAGAACTTACGAGCCATAGACTCAGTCTTGTACCCTGAGGATCAACAGATAAAGACTTAGGGATGTACTTCTGAAATTAAGTCTATAAACATGCAAATGAGCCGTAGAAGAACTTACGAGCCATAGACTCAGTCTTGTACCCTGAGGATCAAAAGGTGAAGACTTGCAGAAATTTCATCAAACGAAACACCCTATGGGCCATAGTAACTTTAACGGGACATAAATGGGTGTCATAGAAGATAAGTCCAGAAGCAAAGCAACAATTTATGAAAGCCCGACTAGTCGTAAACTATTATACAACCAGTAAAGTATCTCATAGTGCCTGCCGACCCAGTTGTCCTAATTTATTGTTATTTTCTATTTTAAACACTATAAATTGGTTTTTAGGTTATTTTTAATAGAGAACAAAGGGAGAAGAGAGTTTGAGAAATACTCGTAACTTTAATTTTATCTTCTAATTTCAATCTTGTAATTCTCATTAAAGAGGTGGATTCTTTTGTGATTAATTATATTGTGTAAGTGCTCAATTAAGTTATTAAAATTCATAAGTCTTGCACTTATAATGATAGTAATGAATAGAAAAAGAGATTAATTAATATGATTCAATCGATATTTCTCATCTAATCAACCGGACTGGGCTAAGGGGAGGTTGCACTGGGAAAATAGGTAAGGGTTATTAATGTCACACTGTAGAAATGGACCAAATCACGTAGTGAAATTCGACTCTCACCTGGGCTAAAGGGTTTGGTGAACATAACTTACCTTTTTGCATGCAACACACTGGAAAAGAATTTGATTTTCTTGTGTAATTGAGATAAGGAATCGTGAGGAAAATAATACTTTAGTTTTCGCTTCATATTGGTTTAACTCTTGTCTTAGCTTAACTTTACTTTCAATAGTTATTATAACCCCTCCCCCTTTGGGAAAATAAGTTGGTTAATAAACCCAAATTACAATTGAATTCTTCTAAGTCTACCATGTTCCCTTGTGTTCATCCCTAACCTAGCTTTAGGCTCTATACCTTCACAACGACCGCTTTATCCTAAAAAAGGAGGTGTAGCATAGGCGATATCAAGATTTGGTCGCTGCTGCCGGGGAATACGGCTAGACTTGTCTAATTCAAGTAATTAGGAAGTTATTCCTTATTTCCCTCATATACCTTTTTGTTTTTTTGTTTTCTTTCAAGGTATAAGTGTAGTGTGTGCCCATCACGTGAAGTTGAGGCATACCCTTGACTCCATTTGACCCAAAGATCCATAAAAGCCTAAGAAGAATGGCCAAAGATAATACAAACAACGAAGACAATTCAGCTCTAAATTGTAATGAGAATGAGTATGCAAATAATAACAATCTATCTCCATTCGAAAATATTGTTCCACAACCACAGGACTTCAACGATGAAGCTTATCAGAAGAATCAATATCAGTTGAACCTTATGGATATAGAGGTTACTAGAGATATTATGTTGCCACCACTATCGACTGAGGCAAATGTTCGTGATTTTGAGTGGGTTGCTTTAGATGCTGCAGAACCATGGGTTGTTTACTAGCCTACTATCAGAGGATCCGTATAGCTATCCACACAATGTTACATTTGTCTATAAGAGGGTGATCAGAATACAAAATTTATCTATAGATGTTGTGGGACTTTGTGACTTCCCATTATCTCTAATAGGTAATGCCACACTATGGCTATCCGATCTCTTGTAGAGTTTAATCACCAGTTAGGCTGAGTTGCAGAGGGCCTTTTTGGAGAGGTATTTCTCAAGATCGAAGAATCTCAATTTGAAAGATCAAATATACAACTTTAGGCAACTTCTAAGTGACTCGATCAGTACTATACATGAGCAGTTCACAAAATGCTTGAGGAGTGTCTTGGATCACAAAATTGTTGATGATTACTTGGTGAGATCTTCTAGCGTGCCTTGTTGAGAATATTCAAGCCTGTGTTGATACCATTATAGGGGGGGTATATTCTTAGATCAACCACTTGCAAAGATCGCTGAAAGGATGGAAAAGTAGTCAAGACCAATCATGCATGGGGGAAAATAAATAGAGCATCCACTAAATGTTCATGCGTTTTCAGTGTTGGTTTAGAGCAAGGTGAAATAAATGAAGATTATGCAAGAGATTTCCCGAATCTATATGGGTATGGAGGTCATGATGAAGCAAAATAAAAAATGAGTTAATCTAGTTGTTCATCAGCCTCCGAGAGCAACGATATATGATGATCCCTACTATGAGGATACTTGCTTCATTGATGATTAGATGGGGGCTTTCAAACCAATTCCTAAGTCAAGGAAACTAAGGTCGGAATTATAATCAAAATGGATCTTTCAAAGACAACCGTGGAGGTCATTATGACAAGAATTGGGACAAAGATAGAGATGTAGATTGGGGCCCCAGAGATGGTTATAGAAATGGTCCCTATGTTCCACCATACAACCATGATACCAGTGCTTGTAGTTCCAGAGTTGAAAAGATGTTTAACCACCTGTTGAAGAAAGCTGAGATAGGATAAGACTCTGAGGGGTATGAAATCTGGCATCTCTAGCATAAATAAGAAAATTGAGTCTCATTTTGCTGCTATCAAACAACTTGAGCAACAGTTTGGTCAAGTGTCAATTCAACTTAATTAGCATCAGAGAGGTACACTACCTATCAACATCGTTCAGAACCCTAAGAATGAAGGGCAGTGCATGGAGGTTACTACTCGTGGTGTAAAGAGCACCATTGATCCTTCTATGCTAGTAGATGAAGATGATGTTCGAGAGGGGACAGTTGAGGTCAAGGATGTAGATACCAGAGATGATCATGGCAATGATGGTGTGAGTGATGCTGCAACGGTGCCACAGAAGCTAAAGACCTTCCTGGTCTTCTTCTCCTTCCCTATGAGAATTGAAAAGAATAAGAAGGGAAAGTTTAAGAACTTTTTGTCCATGCTGAAACAACTCTCCATCAACATCCCTCTCATTGAGTCATTGGAGAAGATGTTAGGGTATGAAAAATTCATAAAGGACCTGGTTACAAAAAAGCAGACTGTGAGTCAAGAGCTCTCCCAGGAGCTTCAGCATTGCAATGCGATTGCTACGAGGTCTTTGGTTCAAAAGTGAGAAGATCCCAATGCTTTTACCATACCCTGCACCATTGGGGATGTGGAGTTCGTAAGGGCATTGTGTGATCTCAGTTCCAGCATAAATCTAATACCCCTTGCGATCTTCACGAAGCTAGGATTAGGAGCCCTTACTCTGATGAGCATGCAGTTATTGATGGCTTAATTGCACGATGAAGAAGCTTATGGGGGATACTCTATGATGTGATTGTAAAAGTGGATAAATTTATGTTCTAGGCAAACTTTGTGATCCTAGATTGTGAGGTTGTCTTTGCAGTCCCGATCATCTTGGTAAGACCCTTCGTAGCCACTAGACGAACCTTAGTTGACATGGAGAGGGGCCAACTCAAGTTTAAGTTGGGAAAATATAAGGTAATGTTTAACATCTGTCAATATACAAAAGAAGAAGATGATATGGGGGTGGTCTCTATTATTGAGAACGTTGATGTTACTGAGCCAGAAGTACCACTTGAGGTGAGACTGAGCGTTGATACCTCAGAAGCTATACTGATGAAATTTGATAGTGATGACATCCTAGACTATGAGAAAATAGTTAATATGTTGGGGGTGTCCTACACCCTTAGGTGCCAAACCAAGTTGAACCTGGACTTACAAAATTGCGAGTCACCACCTACCAAAGCATCCATAGAGGAACTACCGATACTACAATTGAAGGCTCTACCAGCTCATCTAAGATATATATTTCTGGGTGCCAACAACACCTTACCAGTCATAGTATTACATAGCTGAATGATAAGGATGTAAATGCCTTTGTCATGTACTCAAATAGTCTAAGAGGTCCATTTGTAGACGATTGCAAATATCATCGGTATCCCTCCCAGAATATGTAAAAAAAATCTAGTTGGTCAGGGATTGCAAGCCAATTATTAAGCACCAAAGGCATCTAAACCCAACTACACAATAGGTCGTACTCAAAGAAATCATCAAGTGGTTGGATGCAAGAGTGATCTATCAAATCACCAATAGTAAATGTGTGAGATTGGTGCATTGTGTTCTGAAGAAAGAGGGTATCACTGTGGTCCTAAATGCTAACAATGAGTTGAATCCCATGCATCTAATCACAAGATAGAGAGTTAATTGACTAAAGGAAGATAAATATGAAACGACCCCAAGAAGTTCCCAAAAATGTGCATAGAAGTGCGTGGAATTATAATTTCCATATATCTCCAAATTCATTTGTGATATCAAAAATCTGACTTTATATTCTTGATTAGGGGGCAAAATTGAGTGGGGAATAGGTCTAACCCCAATTTTAGAGTGACCAAATCACAATATGAATTTTCCAAGTTGCAATATCTAGAGAGCAGTACGCACCCCTAGAGCGATGTGGCCAGGGCGCACGACTATTTTATCAGTTTTCCAGTGTTTCATTTCAGTCCAAGACTTTTGGGTCCTGGGACTTAGTCTTTCCATACATTCTATACTTAGCCATATGTCACCTTCACATCATACAAGACATTCACTAATACTCTCTCAAATACTTAGACAAATATTTCGCCCAAAATTCAAGCGCCATATATCATCCCAGATCATAATGAGATCGCTCAAGCTTCAAGTCTCCATTCAAATCTTCATCAAGGGATTCTCCGAGTCTAATAAATGTGGATTTAACCATTGAGTCCTTTCACCCATGGTACCCAAGCTTCCTTTTTACCTAAGTTAGATGTTTCTAAGTTGAATTTACTTATGGGTCTTCTATTATGAAATTGACTATGAACTATGTTAGAATTTTGTAAAAGTGCAACTGTTTATGCATGGTTTGAGCTATTAATCTAAGATCTATAATGAGTTTTGATGAGGGGTTTCAATGTATTTTACAAGGTGGTATTACCAGGTGTTAGTGGGTTGATTTACTTCAAGATTTCTTGCATGATTTCACTTTTTAGTTGCATGGTTTTACACTAGCATTACATACCCACCAAGTATTTGATAAAATGTCCAATTTAGGGTTCTTGAGCCATTGATGGTCTAATGCATGGCTTATGAATTATATGACTTTATGATGATGAAAAGAAGGAATATATGAGTTGATTTCATGAAAAGTGTCTATAGTGTTGCAAGTTGACCACACATAGTTGAGGGGGTGCTAGACCTCAATCACCATGAATGGCGGGGTGAGACCACCATTAACCAATTGATGGGTTGATATCTCTATCACCACGGATGGCGAGGTGATACTACCATCAACCTGAGGAGTTGATACCTTAATCACCATAGATGGCGGGGTGAGATGACCATCAACCTATTGAGGGGTTGATACCTCAATCACCATGGATGGCAGGGTGAGACCACCATTAGCCAATTGAGGGGATAACACCTCAATCACCACAGATGGCGGGTGTGACAACCATCATAACGTTGGTATCTTACTACACATATAATATGTTCTATGTAAGCATGTTCTACTTCATGTAAGCCATATTGCCATATGCTCATTTATTGCCTAATTATGCATTTTAATTATGTTGTCTATCTCTTGTTGCATTTCATCCTACATAATTAGTACATTTAAACATACTAACCCATACTCTATGCCTACATGATGTTACCCTGTAGGAATCAGATCTCCACTTGATCATCCTCTTCCTCCACATGGCTCGTACGATTTCTCTATAAATCAAGTTGGTGAGTCCTCAATTTTGGGGACAATGTCTTTGATCTTATGCTATGTATAAGATTCTCTTTCCTTTATTTTACGGTTTGACTATGAAGGTGAGCCCGGTTGCTTGTCTTGGCCCCCTCTAAGTTCTATATCTAGAGATGTTGTTGGACAAGTTATATAATGATGCTACATGCTTGACTCTCTTTGACTGTCTTGATGTTTTATGAAATAAAGGATTTTCCTTAGTCCCTATTCCCTTATTTCTATTCTTTTATTGTTATTTAATTGCTTTCGCGACCAAAGATATGTAATAATATGTTAAGCGGCTTTCTTGGGGTTTTTTTGGGTTTCCCATTCGCCATGTCATGTTTAGGACCTAGGATTAGGTCATGATAAACTTGGTATTAGAGCACTAGGTTGTTAATGGTCCTCGACATCCAACACAACATGTTGATTAGAGTCTTATTCATGGTTTTGTTTTGCACCACAACATGTTGAGGCTATGAGACGTTGTAGGAAATGTTTTCCTTCTTCTTTCTTTATGTCATGCTATAGAATTTAGGTAAGGTTTCCCCTCTAACAAATGTTCTTTGCTATGCTAGATCATGCCTAACACTAGAGGAAGAAGAGCCTACGCACCCGAGGAATAACTGGCTCATGAAGAATTTCAGGATGCTCTCACCTTGCTAGCTCAAGTTGTGGCTAATCAGGTCAACTAAGGTTCCCAATCCCCTCATACTCCTACTCCGGCGTCTTAGGTAAGAGACATCATGAGGATTAACCCACTGGAGTTCTATGGGTCTAAAGTGGATGAGGACCCTCAAGAATATGTTGATATGATGTACAAAGTGTTGGCTATTATAGGTGTTAGATCAGAGGACAAGGCGGAGTTGGCGGCTTACTAACTTAAGGGGGTGGCTCAAATATGGTATACTTAATAGAAGTAAGAGTAGGGGAACAATAATGTGCTACTTCGGGAGGAGTTTAAGGCGGCTTTCCTTAACTGGTTCTTTCCTCTTGAGCTTAGGGTGGCCAAAATGATGGAGTTCATGAATTTGAAGTAAGGATCTATAAGTGTAAGGGAGTATGTCCTCAAGTTAAACCAACTCTCTAAATATGCTCCATACTTGGTTGCCGACCCGAGGTCTAGAATGAATAAGTTTGTGATGGGTGTTTTTGATTTGGTGAATGAGGATTGTTGAGCCACTATGTTGATTAGTGACATAGATTTGTCCCAGTTGATTACTTATGCTGTATAATTGGAGGGGAAAAATTTGAGGAAGAATAGAAGTAATGAGGCCAAGAGGGCCCATTTTGATGGTAAATTGCAAGGTCACAAGAGTGGCCAGTTTCATCAAAGCCCCCTCTCATGTTCTAATTGGGAGATTTGCTAATGACTACCCAAGGCCCCAAGGAGGTGGTGGTGTGGTGCCTAGACCTATGTGCCTAAAATGTGGTAGAGGCCATGATGTCCCACTTTTGAGGGACACTAATGCTTGCTATAGTTGTGGGGAAGTGGGTCACAAGAAGGTTGATTATCCTCGAAATCAAAATAAGGGTAATGATGTTCGTCCATAAGGCCTGGGTGCTAATGCAGTTCCTTTGGGGAGAGGAGGCCAATAAGGTGGTGCCCCAAGGCATAATCGGTTCTACGCACTCTAAGGGAGACAAGAGGTTGATGAGGTGCCTGATGTTATCACTAGTATTTTAGAAGTCTTTGATTTTGATGTGTATATATTAATAGACCTGAGTGCCACTCTTTCGTTTGTTACTTCTTTTGTAGCCAAAAAGTTTCATGTTGAACCTAAATTGTTATGTGAGTCTTTTGAGGTATCTACCCCTATTGGTGTATCTATTATTGCTACAAAGGTCTATAGAAATTGAACTATATGCATTTTGTGTAAAAATTTTCCTTGTGATCTTGTTGAGTTGGATATGGTGGATTTTGATGTCATTCTTGGGATGGATTGGTTGCATGCATATTATTCCTCTATTGAATGTAGAACCCATAGGATCAAATTCCGATTGCCAAATGAACCCGTCTTTGAGTGGGAGAGTCATGATATAGTGGTCAATGGTAGGTTTATCTCTCGCATTAAAGCCCAAAAAATGATTTCTAAGGGGTGTCTCTATCATCTTGTGAGGGTTTGGGATGTTGAGTCCAAAGTCTTTCCTACAGATTTGGGTATGGTGGTTAGTGAGTTCCTTGATGTCTTTTCAAATGACCTTCCTGGTGTTCCTCCTGAAAGGGAAATAAACTTTGGTATAGACCTACTTCCCTATACTCAACCCATTTCTATTCCTCCTTAAAGTATGCCCCCAGTGGAGTTAAAAGAGTTGAAGGAGAAATTGAGGGATTTGTTTGAGAAGGGTTTTATTAAGCCTAGCCGATCACCTTGGGGTACATAGATGTTGTTTGTGAAGAATAAGGATGGGTACCTCCAAATATGCATTGACTACCGACAACTGAATAGGGTCACCATAAAGAATAAGTATCCTCTACCAAGGATTGATGATTTGGTTGACCAACTTCAAGGGGCTAGTCACTTCTCTAAGATTGATCTTCTGTCCGGGTATCACCAAGTGAAGGCGAGGGAGCGTGACATTCCCAAGATGGCCTTCCAGACTAGAAATGGGCATTATCAATTTGTGGTTATGTGTTTTGGGTTGACCAATGCACCAACTATCTTCATTGATCTTATGAATAGGGTCTTTAAAGCCTACCTTGACTTTTTTATTGTGGTGTTCATTGATGATATTTTAATCTATTCTCATAGTGAGGAGGAGCATATGGGTCATTGAGGGTGGTGTTACAAAATTTGAGGGAATAGAAGTTGTATGCTAAGTATGACAAGTGTGAATTTTGGTTGAAAGAGGTTGCCTTTCTAGGTCATGTGGTGTTAGGGGATGGTATTAAGGTGGATCTATGAAAACGGATATGGTTAGGAATTGGCCTAGACCTTTGACCCCGCTGGAATATTTGAAGCTTCTTGGGCTTACCAGGTTACTACCAGAGGTTCGTGAACGGGTTCTCTTCTATTGCATCCCCCATGACTAAGTTGAGTCAAAGAAGGTTAAGTTTGTGTGGACCAATGAGTGTGAAGAGACTTTCCAAACCTTGCAGGATAAGCTTGTCTCCGCTCTTATCTTGTCTCTACCGAAAGGGTTAGAAGGTTTGTTATGTAATATGATGCCTCCTGAGTTGGTTTGGGTTGTGTTTTGATGCAAAATAGTACGGTGATAGACTATGCTTCTAGGCAACTCAAAGTGCATGAAAAGAATTATCCAACCTATGATCTTGAATTAGCCGCCTGGTATTTGCTTTGAAAATTTGGCATCATTATTTGTATAGAGTGTATGTTGATGTGGTCACCATTTATTAGAGTCTCCAATATGTGTTCACTCATAAAGACCTCAACTTGGGACAAAGAAGATGGTTTGAACTTCTTAAGGATTATGATATGAGTGCACTATTATCCCAGTAAGGCTAACGTTGTAGAGGATGCTTTGAGTAGGGTGTCTAAGGGTAGCCTAGCTCATAATGATGGTAGTGGCAAAGAGTTGGCTAGAGAGGTCCATCAGTTGGCTAGATTGGGGGTTAGGTTGGAAGAGGTTGATAATGGTGGTATTATGGTTGTTGATGGTTCAAAATCTTCCTTGGTTGATGAGGTAAAAGCAAAGAAAGATCATGAACCCTCCTTGTTAGAATTGAAGTCCTTGGTGGGAGAGAGCAAGGTGGAGGTTTTCTCCCAAGGGGGAGATGGTGCCCTTGGATACCAAGGTAGGCTGTATGTGCCTAGTGTTGATAGCTTGAGAGCGAAGGTTCTTAATGAGGCTCATAATTCATTCTATTCTATTCACCCCCGTTCAAGCAAGATGTATGGAGATTTGAAAGAGTTATTTTGGTGGGGAGATATGAAGAAGGACGTCGCTAAGTTTGTACCTGTTTGTCATAGTTGCCAACAAGTCAAAGCCGAACATCAAAGGCCAGGTGGATAACCCAAGATATAGAGATTCCTACTTGGAAGCGAGAGGAAATTAACATGGAATTGTGGTTGGGTTACCTAATACTAGAAAGAGTTTTGATTCTATTTGGGTTGTGGTTGATAGAATGACAAAGTCGGCTCATTTCCTACCGGTTCAGACTACTTATGGTATCAAATACTATGCTAAATTATACATTCATGACTTGGTTAGATTACATGGGGTTCCCTTGTCTATCATATCTAATCGTGGTGCTCAATTCACTTCATACTTTTAGAGGTCCTTCCAAAGAGGTCTTGGTACCAAGCTGAAGGAACTATCCAAACAGTTGAAGATATTCTTAGAGCATGGTTTTACACTAGCATTACACATTAAGCAAGTGTTTGATAAAATGTTCGATTTAGGGTTTGATGCATGACATATGACTTGTATGACTTTACGATGATGAAAGTAAGGTATATATGAGTTGATTTCATGAAAGGTATCTATAGTATTGCAAGTTGACCACACCTAGTTGAGGTGGTCCTAGACCTCAGTCACCATGGACGGTGGGGTAAGACCACCATCAACCAATTGAGGGGTTGATACCTCAATCACCATGGATGGCGGGGTAAGAATACCATTAACCAATTGTGGGGTTGATACCTCAATCACCATGGATGGTAGGGTAAGACCACAATCAACCAATTGAGGGGTTGATACTCAATCACAATGGATGGCGGGATGTGACTGCCATTATAATGTTGGTCTCTTACTACAAATATAATATGTTCTATGTAAGCACATTTTACTTCAAGCATCACTCATGCATGCCATATTTCTATATGCTCATTTATTGCCTAATTATGCTTTTCGATTATGTTGCCTATCTCTTGTTGCATTGCATACTACATACTTAGTACATTTATATGTATTAACCTATACTCTATGCCTACATTATGTTACCATGTAGGTACCAGAGCTCCACTTGATCCTCCTCCTCCTCCGCATTGCTAGTACGATTTCTCTACTAAACAAGTTGGTGAGTCCTCAATTTTGGGGACAACGTCTTGATCTTATGTTATGTATAAAGACTCTCTTTCCTTTATTGTATGCTTTGACTGTGAGGGTGATCCCGGTTGCTTGTCTTGGCCCCCACCAAGCTCTATGTTTAAAGATGTTATTGGATAAATTATGTAATGATGTTATAAGCTTGACCCTCTTCGACTCTCTTGATGTTTCATGAAATGAAGTATTTCTCTGTCCCTATGCCTTTATTTATATTCTTATATTGTTGTTTAATTGCTTTCGCAATCAAGGATGTGTAATGATATGTTAGGAGGCTTGCTTGGGGTTCCTTCGGGTTCCCTATTCATCGTGTCACCTCTAGGCCCTAGGCTTGGGTCATTACAAAATGCCTCAATATAAAATGACCACTTCCCTATGTTGTTGATGGATTAGATGCCAGATCGATTGGCTGGAAAGGGCTAGTACTACTTTCTGGATGGGTATTCAGGCTACAACCAAATCATCATCGCTTTGGAAGATTAAGAGAAAATGACGTTCACATGCCCTTATAGCCCCTTCACATTCAAGAGGATGCCATTCGGTTTGTGCAATGCTCAAGCAACATTTCAGAGATGCATGATGTCCATCTTATTAGACATAGTGGAGCACACTATTGAAGTCTTCATGGATGACTTTAGTGTGGTTGGGGACTCATTTTGAGAATTGCTTGAAACACTTGCATCTTGTGCTAAGTGACGTGTTGTCAACAATACAACACATTTGATGCTTAAAACTTAGGATTTCATGTGTTCTAAATGCGATATTTATGGTTTTAATGTGTTTTTGGTGTTTATTTTGCAGGAAAGCAGGTTGGCATGATTTTTGGGGCAAATTGTAGATTTTTTTGGTTTTGGAGGGTTTATGAGACCCTCTATGAGTCGTATAGTCTTCTACGAGTCGTATAGTGGGTTTTAGGGATATTTCTAGTGAAGTTTGGAGATTTGAAGTTTATCCAAATTAGACCTCTTTACGAGTCTTAGATCACCCTACGACTCATATAGAGTGGTTTCGTGAAGAATTCCATTATCAATCATTGTAACCCCTCCCCCTCTTTTGGGAAATTGAGTTAGTTAATACTTAATTTTTTTTATTAGTGAATCAATTTGGAAAGTCTTTGCATTCTCTATAAGATTCTACTCTAATCTTGGTTAGGTTTTATATTTGACAACAACCACTTTATCCTCGAAAGCGAGGTATAAGTTGGGCGTGATCACTTGTTCAATATACTTTTTAAATCTCTTCTTGAAAAATATAGAGTTAAATATAGCGTAGCGATACCTTATCATCCCCAAATAAGTGGGCAAGTGGAGGTGTCAAATAGGGTAATTAAGCTGATGTTATCTAAGACTGTGAATGCAAGTGGAACAGATTGGTCTCAGAAGCTAGATGATGTATTATGGTCATACCGAACTGCATTCAAGACCCCTACAGGCATGTCCTCATATCAACTTATTTTTGGGAAGACATGTCATTTGCCAGTGGAACTTGAGCATAAAGCTATGTGAGCAATGAAAAAGTTGAATATGGATTGGAATGATGCAGCTACCTCTAGATTAAGCCAACTCAATGAGCTTGATGAGTTTCAATTGAAAGCATATGAGAGCTCAGCCTTGTATAAGCAAATAATGAAACAACATGATCACCATATAGAAAACCACTAATTCACACCATGGGACTTATTTCTACTCTTCAATTCCAGGTTAAAGTTGTTCCCGAGGAAGCTCAAATCCATATGGTTGGGACCCTTTCAGGTAGCATGCATCTTTGATCATGGGGCCATTGAATTGGAGAGATAAAATGGAGGTACTTTCAAAGTAAATGGCCAAAGAGTCAATCCATACCTTGAAAATGTAGAAGTGATTAAGATGGTTGAAAAATGAGATGTTGAGGAAGTCTAAGTACTCATGATAGCCATGTAATGTCGCGACTATAAATCAGATGCTGCTTGGGAGGCAACCCAAGGTGGACTAAGGCACTTAGGATCCAAGGTATATTTTTTGACCCCTAATATTCTATTTTTGCTTGATTTTGGGCATTGAGGAGAGTGCACAACTTTTTTGATGGGGTGTGGGTAGTTATAGGCCTTGGTGATGTCTGAGTAGCTTATGATCCATAACTACCCCAAATTTTGATCCCGAGGTTTTCCTACCTCTGTTCGTTTCCACGTGGATATTTAATTTCTCTTGAATTGACATGTTTAGGATGTTTAGAAAATATGTACAACATATAGTACTAATACTTATAGCATATAGCATGTTTTTATGTTTTGTACTGAAAATTTGTACCCACAAAATATTTTTGACTAGTAGTTAAATGGCAATCATGCATGTTTGAGTCTTTGGCAATAGTTATTCTGTTAAGTGAGGGTAATTGAGATATAAAGCATGATCTGTGAGTTGCTTGTTGATAATGTATTGCAATGCCATATGAGTATGAGCTTATTTTGCCAGATTCATGTATTTTGTGCTAATTCAGAATATCCCCTGTTACTGTAAGTTAGATTGTAGATTAAATGGATTAGGAAGGGATCTTAGGCCATTGTTTTTTAAATTAGTCCACTTTATCCTAATATAACCAACCAAATGATGTGTTATCCCCTGATTCAAATATTTGAGCCTTATATGAACCAATTCTTTCTAAAACACCTAATTAGCCTAACTTTGTCTAGTGATAAACCTTGAGATTGCCCTTGGTTTGTGCTTGACCATTTTGAACCTTGATTGAGGCAAAAATCCTAAGTTGATTGTGGCTACCAAAAGTGGTCCTGGTTTGGAAAATAGTGAAATGACTCCAAAAAGTGCTCAAAAATGTGCCTCAAAAGTGCCCCAAATCATAATTTTCATATATCTCAAAATTCATACGTGATATAAAAAATACAACTTTATATTCGTGATCGGGATGGGAGATGGGTCTAACCTCAATTTTAGAGCAGCCGTATCAAAAATTCACAATTTCTAAATTTAAATTTCTAGAGAGCACTGCGCGCCACTGGTGCGACGCGAGGCCAGGGTGCACAGATGTATATTTTTTTGCCTATTTTTGTTGTTCGGTTTGAGGCTTTTTAGTCTTGGGCCTAAGTTTTCCTATGCGTAGAAATACCTATACTTAGCCATATTTTAATACCGTACCATACAAGACATTCCCCAATACTTTCTCAAGTACTTCGACAAATATTTCACTCAAAATCAAGTTCCCAAACTCATTCGGGATATTAAGAAATTCACTCAAGCTTCAAGTTCTCAATCAAACCTTCATCAAGAAACTCTCCAAAGTTGAGGTATGTGGGTTTCAACCATTGGGTCCTTTTGCCCATGGTACTCGAGCTTTCTTTTTACAAAAATTGCATGATTCTAAGTTGATTTACTTATAGGTCTTCTTATTATGAATTTGTCTATGAACTATATTGGATTTTGTGAAAATGTGACTGTTTATGCATGTTATGAGCTATGAATCCATGATCTACCTTGAGATTTGATTAGGGGTTTCAATGTATGTTGCAAGGTGGTATTACCAAATACTGGTGAGTTGATTTACTTCATGTTTTCTTACATGATTTCACTCTTGAATTGTATGGTTTTACACTAACATTACATACGCACCAAGTGTTTAATAAAATATCCGGCTTAGGATTCTTGAGCTATTGATGATCCATTGCATGACCTATGACTTGAATGACTATATGATGATGAAAGTAATATATATATGTATTGATTTTATGAAAAATATCTATAGTATTGCAAGTGACCATACCATAGATGAGGGGTATATACCTCATCCACCTTGTTGGGTGGTGGTAATCCTGTACTACCATAGATGAGGGTATATACCTCATCCACCTTGTCAGGTGGTGGCAATCCTGTACTACCATAGATGAGGGGTATATACCTCATCCACCATGTCGGGTGCTGGAAATTCCGTACTACTGAAGATGAGAAGTAGATAGCTCATCCACCTTCCAAGCGGGTGGGATGCCTTGGATTTCAAGTACTAAGTTGCTTGGTCTATAACGATGGTCTCTTCTTACACATGTATTATGTTATATATAAGCATGTTTTAGTTCAAACATTGTGTATGCATGCCATGTTGCTAAAATACTATCTCTTGCTTACTATTATGCATTTTAATCATGTTGCCTATCTCTTGTTGCATTGCATCCTACATAATTAGTACATTAAAATATATTAATGCATATTCTATGCCTATATGATATTACCATGTTGGAACCGAATCTCCTCACGATCATCCTGATCCTCCCCGTGGCTAGTACTATCTTCTTAAAGCAAGTTTGGTAAGTCCTCAACTCTGGGGATGATACTTCTTGTTCTTATGTTATGTAATGACTCTCATTAGCTATTTATATGCTTTTGACTATGAGGGTGAGCCCAGAAAGTTGTCTTGCCGCCCGCTCAAATCTAAGTGTAGAGATGTTGTTGGACAAATTATGTAATGATGCTATGAGCTTTGACTCTCTTTGACTCTTTGATGGTTTATGTTATAAAAGGCCTCCTTAGCCCCTTATCCTTGTTTTATGCTCTTGTTCTTATTCAAATGCTTCCTTGACCAAGGATGTGTAATGATATGTTAAGAAGCTTGTTTGGGCCTCCTTCGGATCCCCATTTTCCATGTCATGTCTAGTCCTTAGGATTGGGTTGTGACAAATAGATATTGTGTACTTCAATATAGGCTAAAAGCCTAAGTTAAGGGTGGCCGCTGTAGGGATAAAATCACAAAAATAATGTGGTGACTAAGGAATGAAAATCATATACCTGGTGCAAGAAAAAGCAAAAGATGCATTAGATTGAGATTAAAAACAAAATAAAGTATAAAAATGAGGCAAAAGATGAAAAATGAGAAGAAAATACCCGAAAAAGCTTGAATGTGAAAAAAGGAAGGATAAGATGAAATACTGGAGTTGGTAAGCTGAAAATGATGAAAAATGTAGTTCAAGGATGACTTTTAGTCACTATTTTTCCAAAATGCTATACCAAAGTCCCCTGAGGTTACATTACAAGCTTAGAAAGTCCGAAAGTGATTCTAGTCCAGTTAGTTGAAAATTTGAATGAATATATAGGCAAGCCTATGATATTATTCATTATGAATGAACATCTTTTGTGAGAGTGAGTGTGTTTGCACAGTCCCAAAGCCAAATTTGAAATCATCAGTGAGTGTCAAAAATTGAACTTATTTCTATGAGGGCACTTGCATTGCATTGTTAGCATTTGACTTGTTCAGTGATTGTGGACTGTTGATATCCCCTTACTTGTCATAGTTGTGTTTTAAAATGCACTACTGTGTTTTGGTTTGTCAAATAGCGATCTTATCTTGTGTTAAAAAGTTGGTGTGGGGTACCTGAGTTTAAATTATATGTGATGTATGCCATTGGGTTGAGGTTTGTGTGTTGCTATATTGTCTATATAGATTAAGTCATTGCTTAAAGGACAAGCAATAATTTTAAGTTGAGGGCGTTGATGTGTTATCAAACTACAACATATTTGATATTTAAAACTTGGGATTGTGTATGTTATCAATGTGATATTTTTCGTTTTTATGTGTTTTTGCTGTCTATTTCGCAGGAAAGCAGGTTGGCATGATCTTTGGGGTAAATTGCAGACTTTTCTTGTTTTTGAGGGTTTACGAGACTCTCTATGATATAGCCTTCTATAAGTTGTAGAGTGGGTTTCATGAAGATTTTTAGTATAGTTTGATGATTTGAAATTCATCCAGACGATATCTCTTTAAGATTCATAGATCACTCTACAACTTGTATAGAGTGGTTTCGTAAAGAATTCCAGTGAGATCCAGTGAAGCAGTAGATGTTGCAGGTGAAGTCTAAGACGCTGCAATACGAGCCATAAATCCATCTGTGACTCGTATATTGGATCTGTAGCAGTGAAGTCCAAGATCTCAAGAGCTGAACGTGAGACCCTGATTACAACTCGTAAACCTTGTTACGAGTCATAACGGTCTGTCGTATAAAGTCACCAATCAATTTTTCTAATTTTTAGGACTTGTTTGTAAATATAATAAATAGTAATTTCTAGGTCATTATGCATATAACACAGTATATAGGATGTCACTAAAGTACTTTTTAGGATTTTACACTTGGAGACAAAATATTAGAGAGGAGAATACACTTGTGGATTCATTGTATCTTTCAATCTGCTGATTCCCAATACAAATTGGGTTTGCTTGTACTTCAATTTGATTGGATAAGTAATTAATTATGTTTTCTCAATTTATAGTTTCTTTATCTACCCATAGCATGAGAAACTAAACCCACAACTTGGGGTTGTGGGAACCATGAAGATCTAACCAAATAAACTTAGATAATTAGCAATTCTTGGAATATGTGTTTACATGTATTAATCAATTATCTTTATTTTGCATATTTTCTAGTGGTGGCCAATATTAGAACTTGCCTAAAGTTATCTTCTCAATCCAGGTGGTAATGAATAGGAAAGAGAGTAGTTAAAAGGATTCGATGATGTGTTCTCGTCTAATCAACCAAACTAGACTAAGAGGAGGTTGACTGAGACTGTGATTAATGGTTAGTATTGCACAATATAATGATGGGCCAAGTCACATAGTGAAATTCACCTCTCACCTTTAATCAAAGGTCTTGGTGAACTTAAATTAACATCCTACATACTATACTCAAGTCAAGAATTGGGTTATCTGGGGATATTGAGTTGGTGAATCATGGGGAACATAATTCCCAAGTTGCTCTTAGTTATTGATTGTTCTTCTTTTAGTTAGTTTAGTTTTATTTCTTATCAATCATTGCAACCCCCTCCCCCTTCGGGGAATTTAGTTAATACTTGAATTGTCTATTGGTGAATCAATTTGAAATATCTCTATATTCTCTGTAGAATTCAATCCAAACCTTGGTTAGGTTTTATATTTGATAACAACTGCTTTACCCTCTAAAAGAGAGGTGTAACTTGGGCATGATCAGTAAGAAGGTTTGAGGATTGCCATCTGGTGCTGAATTGGGAAAAGTATCACTTCATGGTAAATGAGGGCGTTATGTTGGGGCACAAAATCTCTATCAAAGGAATTATGGTTGATAGAGCCAATGTTAAAGTGATTGAGAAGCTTACCCCACCCATCTTCATGAAGGGTGTGAGGAGCTCCATAGGGCATACTGGATTCTACTGGCATTTCATAAAAGATTTCTCTAAAATTGCACTTCCATTGTGCAAGTTGCTTGAGAAGTATGAAAAGTTTATGATTGATGATGCATGCCTAAAAGCCTTTGAAGGATTGAAGCAGAAGCTGATTTCTACCCCCATCATTAATTGTAGCTCTAGATTGTCAAATCCCATTGAGATCATGGGTGATGCAAGTGGGGTTGCACTAGGTGTAGTCTTGGGAAAGTTCCAGGAGAATATATTACATCTCATACACTACACTAGCAAAGCCCTAAATACAGGTGTGGACTTTGTGTTTGAGAAATTTAGGTTATTTTTATTGGGGACGATTGTTGTGGTGCACATAGACCAATTAGCATTGCGGTACCTGATGGCAAAGAAGTATGCAAAACCATACTAATGAGATGGGTACTCCTTTTGCAAGAATTTGATTTTGATGTCATCGACAGAAAGGGACAAAAATTCAGGTTGCAGACCACTTTTCCAAGTTAGAAGATGGATCAATGACAAATTTTGATGATGGATTAGAGATCAACGACTCACTCCCAGACGAGAGGGTTTTGGCAGCATCCTATGATTTGATACCATGTTTGCAAACTATGAGAACTATTTGGTTAGTGATATTGTCCGCCTAACCTGAATACCCACCAACGCTACAAGTTCATGTCGAATATGAGAAAATTCCTTGGGTTGATCCATACATGTTTTATATATGCGTAGATGACATTATTCATCGTTGTGTTCCTAAGTTCGAGATGACGAGTATTCTCAAAGCATGTCATTCATTGCTGGTAGGTGGGCATCATAGTAGAGTCCAAATAGAACATAAGATCTTGCAGTATGGTAACTATTGCCCACTATCTACCATGATGCTCATGACTATGCCAAAGCATGTGATAGGTGCTAGAGAGAAGGTGGTGTTCCCGAAAGCATGGCCTCCCTCTAAACCCCATCATGGTGATTGAGCTATTTGATGTACGGGGAATAGACTTCATGGCCCTTTTGTTAGCTCACATGGAAACAAATACATTCTGGTCACTGTGGATTATGTAAAAGTTAGTGGTGGCAATTGCTCTCCCCAACAATGAAGGCAAAAGTGTCACAACATTTCTGAAAAGAAACATTTTCTCAAGGTTTGCTATCCTTGGGGCAATTATTTGTAATAGAGGTTCCCATTTCTACAATAGATTATTCAAGACCCTACTTGAAAAATATAGGGTAAAGCACCAGGTGGCAACCCGATTTCATCCCCAAACAAGCGGGCAAGTAGAGGTGTCTAATAGGCAAATTAAACAACTCTTTCTAAGACTGTGCATGCAAATCGGACAGATTGATCGCGGAAATTTGATAACACATTATGGGCATACCAGATAGCATTCAAGAGTCCTATAGGCATGTCTCCTTACCAACTTGTCTTTGGAAAAGCATGTCATTTGCCAGTAGAGCTTGAGCATAAGGTGATGTGGGTGCTGAAAAAGTTGAATTTAGACTAGAATGATGCGGCAAACTCTAGGCTAAGCCAAACCAATGAGCTTGATGAATTTCGCTTGAAGGCATATAAGAGCTCAGCCTTGTAAAAACAAAGGATGAAGTGGCAACATGATCGTCACATAGAGAATCACCAGTTTTCACCAGGGGACTTAGTGCCACTCTACAACTCCAAGCTAAAGTTGTTCTAAAGAAAACTCAAATTCAGATGGTTGGGACCCTTTAGGGTAGCAAATGTATATGATCATGGGGAAATCAAGTTAGAGAAGAGAAATGGTAGCACATTCAAGGTAAATGGCCAAAGAGTCAAGGCATACCTTCGCAATGTGGGAGAAATAAGAATTATGTAAGCATAGACACTTGATGAAGTCTGAGTACTCAAGTTGTCTATATCGTGCTGTGATAATAAATCAGGCACTACATGGAAGGCAACCCAAGGTACACACTAGCGCTTAGGCACCTAAGTATGTCTCTTTTGACCCTTGTGCTTTATTTAGATATTTTTGTGTGCATTGAGGACAATCCACCTCCTTTTCGATGGGGTGTGGGTAGTTATAGGACTCAGTAAAGTTTGAGTAGCCTTGGCCTATGAGTACCCAATTTTTAAATCCTAGGTGTTTTCATGTGTTCTTTTCCCCCATTGTTTAACCGATATATTAAGGATGTTTAGGTAGTATTAGTAGCATATAGTACTAATATATATGGCATATGTTAATTCAAAAAGTGACTTTTGTTTCGAAAATTTGATTTAATACTTAATTAATTTAAGTATAAACTAAATTCCCAAAATTTAAAGAGTAGCCACCTAATTTTAACGATAATTAGAAAATCAAAATTAAATTTTAAAAATTAACAGAAAAAGTTTTAAAATATCCGAGAAATGAGTAAGGGTTCAATTTCCATTTTGAGAAGAAATTAATCACTCAAAATGACCGTTAACTTGCGATTGATCGATGATTAGAAAATTGACTAACTTTTAAAGATTTTGACTGACTTTGAAAAAAAATTGACTAGTTTGAAAAAATTGACTAATTTTAAAAGAATAACTAAATTTGAAAAAATTGACTAAATTTGGAAGAATTTGTCTAAACTTGACAGAATTGAATAAATTTGAAAGAATTTGACTAAATTTAAAAAAATTTGACTAAATTTAAAAAAATTTAAAAGTTACTAAGTTTGAAAGAATGTTGACTAAATTTGAAAGAATTGACCAAATTTGAAAGAATGTTGACTAAATTTGAAAAATTGACCAAATTTGAAAGAATGTTGACTAAATTTGAAAGACTTGACCAAATTTGAAAGAATGTTGACTAAATTTGAAAAAGATAGACTAGTTTTGAGAGAATAGACTAATCTCGCAAAAAATTGACTAAGTTTAAAATTAACTAACACTTCAAAACCTAAAAATAAATTGTACGAATAATTTTCACACTTAACAAAATCATTACAAGAAAAATTAACATAATGAGGACAATATTGGAGAAACAATTAGATTTATAACGATCAAATAATACAAAAATGTTAAAGTTAATATCGCATATCACAAATAACATAAATAAACATACAAGGAAAGGGAGAGAATAAAAATCAAGATTGGGCTTAGCAAGCCCAATCTTTCACTTGCCCTAGTTTACATATTTTTGGGTCTGCTTAGCCCATTTAAAATTCCCTGCTGCTGCCTAAATGGGCTTTTAGCCCACATTATGGTGATATACATGTAGTTTATATTTTCTGTATATAAGTGTATATTCACTAATTTTGGCTTTCGAAGGCCTGTATGTCAGCTTCCAAGACCTGCTCAGTTACTTATCATACTAGTTGAGCTGCCTTAAAGAGGAAATTGGGCCTCCATGGTCCAACAAAGTATAAATGATAAGGGAGGGTCCCATTTAGGACTCCAAAATGATTCATATGAAATAAAACAAGGAAATACATAACTAATAATTCTGTGATTAATGGAGAGTAAAAAAATGTAGATACGTAGGTGGGTTGCTGTGGTACCCTTAGCAAATGATAGATAACACCTTAGTTCCAAATTGCGTAAAACAAAATAATATGCAATCATGGAAGGAAGCCATATACCATAAGATACCAACAGTATCTTCTCTACAGTAACTATATTATGACAAGCTGGGATAAAACAGTCACGAAGTTATAGTTTCCGTTAACAGTAATTCAAAACAAACATGCAGATGAGCTCAACCAAACTCAAAAGTTTTCATAACAAAGCACCTAGTTGCAATAGGTAATTTCAAATAATCTTAAGAAATTTCAAAACAAACAGAAGCCTACTTTTTTTTTAACTCAATTGACTGGAAAACAGGGAAGTACAGCATGTTCCAGCCTTAGATTCCAATGAATCAAACAATGAAGACACTTTAAAGAAGACCAATATATCACAACGAATTGGAGGACATATCAGGTGATTAAAAATAGAATATGAGGGGACCAAATGACCATCTTTAGGGAAGGGAATAAATCACAGTCTATATCTTTAACAACAATAACCTCCCCAAAATCAAATTTAAACCAAAGAACACTTATCTCAAAACATTTAACTCGTCTCAATAGTTAGATGCATGAATACAAGCTAAAACATTGATTCTCTTCTTATATAGCAGAGGAATATCAAGCTAGACGTCGTATATTACAAGTAGAGCTTCAACAGACCACCAGGGGAACTAAATGGGATACAAGTAGAGATAAGATCAGCTAGGCCCATATGAACAACTAGTGCCCACATTCACATCCAACCAGACAACACTTTTGCAGTGACAGAGCAACAATCAGGGACCAAACGACCTCACTCACATTAGCTTGGGACCCAAAAACTCAAATTATAACAACTAACCAATAATGATAAAGGAAAAAAAAAGAGTCCAGCACCATTATATGGCTGAAAGATCAGAGAGAGCTTACAAGGCTGGAACTTTATGCCACATATGCAAGATTAATATGTCAACCTACATCGTGACTCAAAGTTTGAGAGATACAAAATCACAACTCCAGCCTCAAAACTAGAACAAGTGAAGGAAGAACCAAAACTGTATAACAGATGAAGAAGACTCAATTTTCATGGGATTAGAACAAGAACAGGCAAACCTGACACGCTTATAACTTAAAATGTAGACTCAAGCCCGAATTGATAGAAGGAAAATATTTTTCTTGACCATCAACAATATGCAAAGTTCGAATATATATAAAGTTAAGCCTTCAATTAGGCGTGAGTGTAGCCTAATTCTAAGGAACTAAATATAAACAAAATATCTATCTTCCAAATATACATTCCAAAAATATAAATTTCCAAGAATATCTATGAAATATATTTAACACACTCCCTCAGTCGAAGCCGGAGGGTTACGGACATTGAGACTGTCCCTAAAATTGTCAAATAAAACTCGTGGAAGGCCCTTAGTAAAAATGTCTGCTATTTGATGCTGAGAAGGCATATGAAGCACTCGAACTTCACCACGAGTAACTTTTTTCAGCACAAAATGAATATCCATCTCAATATATTTTGCCCATTGATGCTGAACTAGATTTTCAGATAAATAAATAGCACTTACATTATCGCAATAAACAAGAGTAGCCTTTTGAATTTGACAATGCAACTCTAATAGAAGGTTCGAAAGCCAATAGGATTCGGATACAACATTTACCACCCAACGATACTCTGCCTTTGCACTAGACTTTGACAATATTGGTTGTCATTTCGATGACCAAGAAACGAAATTATTATCTAAAAATACACAATAGCCAGAGGTAGAACGACGAGTGTCAGGGCACCCACCCCAATTTGCATTTGTGTATGACACCAGAGTAGAAAAAGAAGATGGACATAAATAAAGACCATAATCTAATGTACCTTTAACATACCAAATAGCCCATTTTAGAGCAGACATATGATCTACTCTGGGATCATGTATATGTAAGCAAACTTGCTGAACAACATAAAAGATATCCGGCATTATAAACGTAAGGTACTCAAGAGCCCTTGCAAGACTTCTATAGAGAGCGGGATCATCAAATGCAGTACTAGATGTAGCACTAACCTTTAACTTTGTATCAATATGAAGACATTCCTGCTCGCTCAATTATCTCTTTGGCATATTTTCGTTGAGATAAAAAAATACCATCTTTGTTTTGGGTCACAGCAATACCCAGAAAATAATTCAGAGGACCAAGATCCTTCATAGCAAACTCAGAGCTTAGGAGATCCAT